>JARQZK010002949.1:222500-237500 GCA_030704885.1 Cynegetis impunctata | reverse complement strand
ACGTGGGTGAAGGTTTCTGTGGTTCCCTTCCCATCTAATATCAACAGACCTGTCTGTTTATATTGGACTAAATAGCACGTCATTAATAACTGAAGACGGCCACAGCCGCAATGAGAAATTTTTGAAACAAAGATAAATAGTACCCTATTATTTGACTCTTCAAAAGCAAAATAATTTGAACCTATTTCGAACATTACGTGGGTAAAGGTTTCTGTGGATTCCCCTACCATCTAATAATAACAGATTTGAATGTTAATATTGGACTGAATAGCACGTAATAAATAACAAAGAACGGCCACAGCCGAAAAATTTTAGTGAAACAGAGTATTCTGTTTCTATTCAAATTTTTTCAAATCAATAAATGTCAAAGAAATTTAAATTTTTTCAAAAGTTTTGATAAAGCCACGAATGTCGTGGCGAAACGTCTACTTTTTAATAAAATCGAGTTTTTTCAAGATTCAACAAGCCTGTTATTGCTAATAATTATCAAAAGATTAGAAATAGTTCACAGGCAACAACAATTCGAATAAATATATATATATATATATATATATATTATATATATATATATATATATATATATATATATATTATATATATATATATATATATAAATATATATATATATATATATATATATATATATATATATTATATATATATATATATATATATATATATATATTTATATATATATATATATATATATATATATATATATATATATATATAATCTCTTGATAATTATTAGCAATAACAGGCTTGTTGAATCTTAAAAAACTCGATTTTATTAAAAAGTTGACGTTTCGCCACGACAACTTTTTAATAAAATCGAGTTTTTTAAGATTCAACAAGCCTGTTATTGCTAATAATTTTCAAGAGATTAGAAATAGTTCACAGGCAACAATAATTCGAATAAATATATAAATATATATATATATATATATATATATATATATATATATATATATATATACATATAGCGATTTTTAAGTACCGATATCTTAGTGAGATAAGTTATTTCCTTTCATGTTTTGTCAGTACAATAATCTACTCTGCAATGCAGTATGTTCACTTGAGAAAATTTGTTAGAGGCAAGAATATCTCAAAAAACACGTGTACATATGTTTCTAAAATGCAAATGTCCCTTTTTTTTTCAATTAGTCTCATAAAATCACTCCATTCTATTACTTATCAAAATAAATCGATAACGTCGGTATGGAAGATTTCGAAATAAACTTTTTGATAACTAATTAAACTATCTACTCCATTTGCCATTTATTAATTTTATATCTTCATTACATTAAATTATCTATTTATATAACAATATCGAATGGTTCACAGTCGTTGATGAATGCATTTTTCATACGCAGTTTATGACTTTGAAAGTTACATTATCTGTTAAATTTGTCATCAACATCTTTACTGGGATTTCTATCGAAAAATCCTCATTAATCAAATTATTGTATAATTTTAAACTGTAAAAAAAGTTATCCACATTTACTCGACATATTCTCCTATTCCTATCAGACAGAAATAATACTGATACACATTCACTCAAAATATTATACTTTTGCCTATGATATGCACAAAAAATTCACCCAACCTTTTAAATGGCTTATGTTCTGAATGATTTGCCATCATCAGTTGGTAAAATGTTGTGTCGTGCATTAATATAATTTTCGTCCAAATGGCATTGAAAGTAGAAAATCAATGACACTTGAGACCCATAAAAGGTTCATTTTAAGTGCCTACTCAGAAAAAGTAGACTTTTACAGCCTAGGCTGAAGATGTTATAATTGCTATGCACATTTTCAGATCCTACATTTTTCTTCTTCTTATATTATTATATGGATATGCCGTATGTTAGTTTATGATTTATTCTATTATAGATTTAATTCCTCATACCCGTTTATTGGATCCACTTCGACCAGTTAGGTACTTGAGAAGTATTTCAAAGTTTTATCGTTTGTATACCGATGCGCTTTGAATGGAATGGTCCCCGCACGGGGTAGCGTTATAGAGGAAAATGGTTAAAACTACCAAAAGCACCTTCTTCAAGATTAACTGTATTTATGATCCATGCTTCTGCAAATCAAGTTTGATCCCTCTAACTTGATTTGCAGAAGCTGTGGAGTTTGGCAATTTTTCTAAAAAGAAGAGAAAACAAGAAATATCTACTTATAATTGGTGGCGGTTGGAAACCAAAAGTTAACAGTTTTTTTCAGCATCGGAAACCACTTGAGATACCAAATTTCAACTCATCTGGTGTGATACCAACCGCTTGAAATGTAAATATGTACCGGGAAGGTTAATTAAAAAAATTAGATATATCTATGTAAAAATATCGGCGGTTGCCAAAATTTACTTAAATTTTAAGATGAAAAGCTTTTCGTAAGTAAATCGCGATCTAGGAGGCCTAAAACGCATGAAAAAACTACTTCAGCACCTGACTGCTATCCTTGGATATACTGCAATAGTAAGTATGTATTTTATGAAATAAAATAAGGCTAAAAATCTTGTTTATCAACAGAAATGTTTACTTGGTCTGAGAAACACAAGATATGAAGTAGCTGGTGAAACTCAATGTACATTAAATATAGATTTACTCGCGCCTTGTGATGCAGAGCTTGATCAACTAGTTGTGAAGCAGGTGTGCTTGGTTCGAATCCTGGGTTAGGTATGGATATTTGTGTATGCTGATGAATTTTAGTGTTTCTAGTGAAAATTATCAGTTGGGTTAATGTATATCATTTATAAGTCTTTGAGGGGTTTGGAGCTGGGGTTTAGCTGTATGTCCATATAGTGACAAAAAAATTATCTATTTTTCTATACCAAAATTAATGATCATTGAGAGGCACCATACTCTATTCTAGATAGAAAAATGATAATAGGAGTTGAACTTTTAAATATATGATGAATCTTCTTTGTACCTGACATAGACAGGTATATTTCACTGAATAACATAATAGAAGAAAAATCACAATCAATAATTAAAAAATATATCTGTTAAGAATTTTTAACAATTTTTCTATAATTTTAAAGTTTGTTTACTCTTCCTGCAAGGATACCAAGTCCATCATAAAGAATCACAAAAACAAACGGTCGGTCAACGTTGAACACCAACGGATTTTCTCTAGGACTGGGCAAAGATCTGGTTATTCCTTCAACTAAAAAAAAAAAAAACTTTCACTACAAATATCAACTGATATAATAGAACAAACAAAGACTGAAATTAATAAAAAGGGAAACTTTGAAACTTTTTGTATATTTTAGTAACTAAAATTTTGAACACACATCGTAAGTACTATATAAGTTCTATAACTGTGAAAAATATCTCGGTGTATTAAAACTACTCTCATATGTATAAATTAATGTTTCATGAGAATATGATTTCATGAATGGATAGAAAGAAAGTCTTTCTTTGTCGCGTGTTTCTTGTCATTATATTTCATTTTGATTATGTAATGAGCACTCACATCAGTTTCTCCGGTACCATTGATTACCCAATAGTGAAAAAACAAAAATGCGAATCGTTAAATGGAACACACAACATGTAAATTTAAGTATATTTCACTGAAAGGAATTTTTGTTACCGGAGAAATATTTCATACACATCAATAATTAATACATATAATAAACCAAAGAAAAACACAGAAATCAATTCTATTATAACTATATAATTTTTTTGTCACTTTATTTCTTTTCGTTAGCTTTGTTCTCAAACAATCAGCTTTGTTTTTTTTGGAGGTTTTAATGATCAATATTATACTTAAAACATATACTCTAATAGGTACAAAAAATAGAGTTAACTCCAATTTCAAGAGCTATTGTTATATATATATATATATATATATAATTAAATATATATATATATATATATATATATATGTATATATCTGAGATTGAATTCTCGCACATCACTTGGTGAAACATCATAAGGAATAAAGTATAAACTTAAAAATAAAACACACTTGGCTTATGTTCCACTATATAAAAATATTTAGATACTGTATTTAGCAGTATCTGCTATCTGCGTTACTGCTAAATACAGTATCTAAATATTTTTATATAGTGAAACATAAGCCAAGTTTGTTTTATTTTGAAGTTTATACTTTATTCTATATATGAATATGTATATATATATATATATATATATGAATATGTATATATATATATATATATATATATATATATATATAATACGTATATATGCATTCAAGATTTTTTCCATAAGATTTAAAATATTATAATATTTTTCTATTGCAGAGAACTTACCAGCTGTAGCAGAGGCTGCTTCCGTACCAACTTCGTTTACATCTATGTAGGTTTTTTGAGTAACAGCTGATACAACAATATCCTCTTTGGTGATGCCAGTCAAATTAGCTACAGAGAACAGATTGGTGATGCCCAACTGAAATGTGAACCACGATTAGTAATGTCGACCTATAACTTGAGAAATAATACTAAGTGAATGAAGAATTAATTTATAAATAACATCTTAATCCAAATTTGTTAGATTCATAATGTTAATTACTTAGAGCAAGGACAAGTTCTTAATTGCTTCGTCTAAAAGTATGTCTCCAAAACGTTCGTCGCATAGTAGATCTACCAGCGCAGCACGTAGAAATAAGCATATTTGAGCTTCTCAAACAAACGAGGGACGACAAGCGAGCACTGAAGCACATTTTTCTTTTTATTTCATAAACATCGTTGTCGCTGCAAATGACCTTGACTACTCTGTCATCAGTCAACAATAATTTAACAATGCATCCTAACTAGTACATTCAAAGAGTTCAAATATAACACTGATCACATATAACATAGTTCAAATATAACACAGTTCTCATATAACACAGTTCAAATTTAACACAGTTTAAAAGTATAGACCGGTCGAACATATCCACTTGTACAACAGTTTATAGACGTTCAGATTTTTCTGTAGTAAAATGAAACCTAGATTAAATGGCTGATAAAATTCAAGGAGGTTGTCAAGTTGTTTTAGAAATATGCTACGGTGGTGCCGAAAGTTGCTGCAGGCCAACAAAAGATGATCAAGTGTTCCCAGTTCCCCACATATATATATATATATATATATATATATATATATATATATATATATATATATATATATATATATATATAATATATTATATATATATATATATATATATATATATATATATATATATATATATATATTATATATAAATATATATATATATATATATATATATATAATATATATATATATATATATATATATATATATATATATATATATATATATATATATATATATATATATATCCGATAACCTCGATGCATGCAACGCCCATTTCTGCACCAAAACAGTACGCTCAAGGTGCGCCTGGTCATTAAACCTTGCCGCCGTCTAAAACCTCGCTATCGTGCAGTATCAGGTAGTTACATGATTGGACCGCACTGAGTCAAAAAATCTCGATCGGCCTGCCGGATCCAATGTATATCATTCCAAGATCACAACAATTTATAATTTAATCAAATAAACATTTTTCAGAGGACTGACTTGTGAATCTTAACCATTTATGAATGCATTTGAACACACACCAAAAATTTCATCAAAATCGGTCCAGCCGTTTAGGAGGAGATATACGCGATTGGACCGAGCTGAAGAAACTAGATCGGTCTGCCGGATTCAATGTGAAACATTACAAGATAAACAACAGTTTATAATTCAATATAATTGAATAAACAAATTTCAGTGGACTAAATTATGAATCTCAACCATTTTTAAGTCAACTAGAATACACACCAAAAATTTCTTCAAAATCGGTCCAGCCATTTAGGAGGAGTTTAGTCACATACACACGTCAGAAGAATCATCTATGATAAACAAAAACTAAATTTGGATTTACTGAGTTTATTATCACAAAAATATATAGAAAAATATAACACTGCGATTGCAATTTCGGTCACTAGACCATCATCGGGCAGATAATTATAGATTTGCGCTTACGGGTGGGAAAGAATTATTGCAGGTACCTAAATAGACAAGAGGAATATATTTCAAGAAGGGCTAATCCAGTGAATTTCCCAAATAGGTATTTGGCAATTTTAATATTATATTTATGTATGACATTAGCAACTTTTTCTGTTAGAGGACCAAAATATGTTAAAGATGTGAATTTTTCCGATTTTTCTACTTTTAGTTGAGGATATATGCCGTTGTACGCTAGTTGACAACGTTTCTTGTTTTTCATTTTATCTATCAAATTTGTATGAAAACCATTATTTGAAGCTATCATTTTTATAGTCGAAATTTCTTTTGCTAAATTTGTTACGGATAATGGAATTGAAAACGCTCTGAGGAGGATCATTGAATTAAATTTTTGTCTATTTATGTACCTGATATAATTCTTTCCCACCCGTAAGCGCAATTCTATAATTAGGTATTCAGTTCTTAACTCAATCTGCCCGATGATGGTCTAGTGACCGAAATTGCAATCGCATTGTTATATTTTTCAAAATGTTTTTGTGATAATAAACGTAGTAAATTCAAATTTAGTTTTTGTTCATCATGTTAAATTATCATGTAGTAACGACGGATTCCATCAACTAGTTAGAATCATATATAGATATATATATATATATATATATATATATATATATATATATATATATATATATATATATATATATATATATATATATATATATATATTGTACTCTACGGGCTAAAACATATTAAATTTCAACTTACTTTTTTTAGAGTTGGTATCATGTCAATAGTAGAATCTACTCGGAATTTGGGCAAAAATACTTTGACGTAGTCACGAGTGAGATTACGGCTGTGCCAGATTTTCATAATATTATTTTCTACGAAATCAGTCTTTTCGACATCGTCTGGTAGCATGATTACCAATTGTGCTTTGTTGTTCTGATACGGCAGAGAGATCATGCTGGCTCCTATTGCTGAATCTCTTCCAATCAAGAGATTTGCAGACATTTTCATCATATTCACTTTAACACTTTCATTTTTAGAGATATGGAAATCCTTTTCCTCAGTTGCCCCATTTTCGAAAGGATGTAGAAATTTTCCTCGAAAATATAAAGTATTAACGAGAATGAAACGAGTAAGAGCACTGATGTTGCTTTCTTGAATTAAATTTTTAATTTTGTTATGTGTTTTTTTTTCTACCCAGCTATTGATTTTATTGACAGTTTCCTTCGCTTCGATGAAATTCACATTTTCCACTCCAGCGTCAAAATACTCAGTTGCAATTTTTTTAAATTCAGGTTCGATAGCGAGCCCATCCGCTAAATAAGCTTTGGTAGCAGTCTCCATGCTGAGGTACTTGACTCCTTTCATATGTTCTGTAATCGCCTTGAAGTCTTCTTTGATCTCTTCATCTGATTCACCCAATCTTAAAGCTTTTTTCATTTGCTTAGCTGTTTCTCCTCTAGCTCCTAATGCAGTCAAAGCTAGTATTTTTCGGGCTGAGAAAGCACTTAAGACTAGGTTTTCTTTTGTGGTTCTTAATAATTCCTAAAAAAGCATAATAATTGATATTTACCCACTAAAGGGTAATAAATACATTGATGTGTGAAAGAAACTTTCGAAAAATGAATCTTCCTTTTTTATGCTATACACTAATTTATTGCCAAGTTTCAACGAAAATTGCAATCACAGAGATTGAAAAGAGAATTTTCAATTTATATATAATATATATATATATATATATATATATATATATATATATATATATATATATATATATATATATAAATATATATATATAAATATAAATATTTATATATATATATATATATAATATATATATATATATATATATATATATATATATATATATATATATATATATATATATATATATATATATATATATATATATATATATATATATATATATATATATATATCGTGAATAAAACACAGTTTTCGATTTTCACTATATTTTGTCAACATGACAAATGTTATTATTAACTGATATTTAAAAAAAAGATTGTATAAGGCAGCCATATTTCATGTGTATCCGAACGTAATGGATAATGATAAGAACTTTGAATTATTAACTTATAGAGGAGACCCAACTCGCAAATTTCAACCTTTTTGTCAAATCGAAATTCAAAAATAGCATTCTAAACTCAGAATACCATTGGAAAACATATTAAAAATTCAAAAAATAAAACTACACCACAAAATAAGTCAGGGATCTATAAGCTAAATTGTGGTTCATGTTCCAAAGTATATGTTGGACAAACTGAAAGGAATTTTGGAGTTCGAATATCAAAACATGAAAGAAGTTACGACAAGGAAAAAGTAGATTCTATTTAAGCATCACATCTCCTGGAACATAATCATATTTTTAATAGTGAATTTGAAATATTACATATGAAAAAGAAAGGCTATAAACTCAGTTTATTAGAAGCTCTCGAAATCAATAGTATGAAAAAATTCGATAATTTGTTAAATGAACAATTAGATATGAATAATTCACAGTTGTTGAATCTTTTCTAAGTGTAATATTGAATATTAGTACTCGTTGTGTTTTTCCCATGTCATTAACTGTTTGTACCATCTACCTGCTAAGAAATTATGTTTGGGTTTTTTCCTATTCTTATTGTATATTCCCTCCCTTCATCTTTCAATATTCTTGCTGTAAAAGTTAGTATGTAATATACATCTGGAGACTCCACTGTGTTTGGCAGAACAATTATCATGTTAACAGAATATAGTGAAAATCGAAAACTGTGAAGTTTTATTTACAATATTAAAATGGATTTTCATCAAAAATCGGCCCAATCAATTAATTATAATAATAATAATAAATTTATTGAATGCCAAAAACAGAGTACAAGACTAGTAGTCAATACATATTGATAGAAAACATGGTGAGAACAGGCATCAGTAATATAACATAATTTAAAACAAACATTCAATCGAATAGACCATGAAAGGACAAGTCCTTGTGTATGGTTTAATAAAACACAATTCTCTTCGACCCGGTGAATATAATGCCTTCAGACTGCTTTACCATAATTATCATCATCATAAGTATAATAACTTCTCTAGAACGATTTAAGTTCCACTAAGTCTGCTATGATTGATCGTGACTGTGAGCTAATCCAATTTTGAACCTTCCTCCTGAATAACATGAAAGAAACTGTTGCATGAATCTCACGAGGAAGCCTGTTGAAGATTCTTGGACCCAGATATATGAAAGACTTCTGAAAGACACTTTTGTGTGCAGCAGGCATCCTATACTGAGCATCAGCCCTTCTGGTGTCATATCCATGTGACGTAAGTTCAGATTTAGAGTAGTTATGAAACTGTGATAAAAGAAGCTTAGCACAGTATGTCTGCCTAGGATCCATTATCCCTGCCTACAGGAACAGTGCATCAGATGAATACATAAGTGGTTTATTAGAGATGATTTTTAGAAATCTCTTCTGAACAACCTCCAATTTTCTCAAGTGAACACTGTCCACACCACCCCACACCAGAATAGCATACTCGATCACTGATCCAACGAGTGCATGATATATAATCTTCAGGTGATCCATACTACAGAATCCCTTACAAATTCTGAAGAGAGGTAGAAGCGATCTAAGTTTTCCGACCAAACTCTCAACATGACATTTCCATCTCAAATGCAGATCAAGCGTAATACCAAGATATTTAAATGTTATAAATATATATATATATATATATATATATATATATATATATATATATATATATATATATATATATATATTGTATATGTATATATATATATATATATATATATATATATATATATATATATATATATTATATATAATATATATATATAGTATATATATAATATATATTATATATATATATATATATATATATATATATTAGTTATATAAGCTCTTGATAATATATTAGCAATTAATCCAGGCTGGCTGTTTGAGAATTCTTTAACAAAAACTTCCGATTTAATTATAAGTTGACGTTTCCACTATGACATTCATTAGTTATTTCAAACAACTTTTTGCAAAAAAAAAAATTGAAAATTTCTTTGACATTTATTTGACTTGAAAAAATTGAAATAGATATAGTGACCATTTCAGTGAACACATCGATGGTTAAACTTCTTCCTCTCGTTATTTAGTAACGTTGCTATTCAGTCTAATATTAAACATTCAAAAAATTGTTATCGATTTAGAAGGGCAAGCGGAAACATCACAGAAAACCGGATACCCTATGCTAATGTTTCGAGAAAATCAATAATTAATAGCGGTACTTATTTATTTCAACAGAAAAGAAATTAGTTGTGCACGGGAAAATATTCAATAAAAGTAGTCAGCAAGGAATTATCAGTAGTAGAAACGTTTATATGGAAGCCAGCCGTTGACAACGTGTTTCGCGGACTCTTTAGTCCTCATCAGAACGGGGTTACGTAGCTAAGTATTTGCGGATTGAAAATTTGAAAAGATGAAAAATAGTTTAATAAAATAAAATCCCTCGTGTTATGGAAGAAAATCACTTTATTTGCGTTTATTGTTTGAACTCTCCGGATTGCCGAGATTGGTCAAACTTTTGCCACCGGAGGACGATTAATTTCCATCCGAGAAGAACTCAGAAAGAAGTTAAATCCTAACTATTAAAAAAAAGAAAATTAGTTTTGGGGAAAATATTCAACAAGTTTAAAGCAAAAAATTTATCCGGTATAGTTCGTTTATATGAAAGTAGCCCGTTTTTAAGGAAATTTTTAAATATAAGAATCCTCTGTTTATGGAAGAAAATCACTTATTTTGCGTGTTATTGTTTTGAACTCTCCCGCGTATGGGAGATTTGGTCAAAACTTTTCCCACGGAGGCGATTAATTCCATCCGAGAGATCTCAGAAAGAGTAAATTAACATTAAAAATAGAAAAAGAAAATTAAGTTTTGGGATAATATTAAACAAGTAAAGCAAAAATTTTATCGGTATAGTTCGATTTATATGGAAAGTAGCCGTTTTTAATGGAAATTCTTTAAATTTAGAATATTTCAAATTTCCTTTTTAACATTCCGGGAACGTTATATGAAATAGAGTAGACATTCCTTCACTCACATTTATATTAGAAACAATTGTCAGTTATGGATCATTGCCATATATTTTTCAGTCTCTGCTTTAATATTTAATTATTTTATTCGAATTGTTGTTGCCTCGATGATTTATTTTAATCTCTTGATAATTACATTAGCAATTTAACAGCGGCTAGTTGACATCTTAAAAAACTCGATTTAATTAATAAGATTGAACGTTTCACTATTGATATTCATACGTCTTATTCAAAACTTTTTGAAAAAAAATGTCGAAAAAAATTCGTTTTGACATTTAGTTGACGTTTGAAAAAATTGACTGTTCTGTCCATAACAGAGGGTATTTTATTTATTAAAAATTTCATTTAAAAACGGCTGATAACTTCTCAGTATAAACGAAACGGTATACCGATAATTTTTGGCCTTTTACTTGATTGAATATTTTCCCAAAAAACTAATTGTCTTTTTTAATATTAATTTACTCTTTCTGAGATCATTCTCGGATTGGAAGTTAATCGCCTCCGTGGCCAAAAGTTGACCAAATCCTCCAATACCGGAGAGTTCAAAACAATAAAACCACAACATAAGCTTGATTTTCTTCCATTAACAGAGGATTTATTTAATTAAAACTCATTCTTCACTCTTTCAAATTTTCAATCGCAATATCTTAGCCTACCGCCGTTCTGATGCGAATGAACAAAGAGTCCCGAAAACCACGTGTCAAACGCTGCTTCCATATAAAACGTTCTATACTGATAAGTTCTGCTCTACTTTTTTAATATTTTCCCGTTGACTGACGATTCTCCTTTTCTGTTACTAATTAATCATACGTAACCCATCTATATCATTACTGTATTTTCGAACAATGTACATTAGGTCAAAGGTTTCTGTTAGGTTTCCCCTTTCGCCTTTCTAATTGATAAAACAATTTTGAATGTTTAATATTAGACGTGAATAGCACGATAATAAATAAACAACAAGAAACAGCCCATCTCACATTCTTATCTAATTCAATTTTTTCAAGTACCTCCAATAAAATGTCAAGAATTTTTCAATGTTTTTTTCAAAAGTTTTGTGACATAAACTATGAATGTCATTACGTTGAATAACGTCAAAGCTATATTTAATGTTAAATTTCGAGTTTTTTTAAGATTCAAACCAGCCTGTTATTGCCTAATAAATTATCAAGAGATTAAAAATAAAATCACAGGCCAACAACAATTCGCAAATGAAATACTATTATATTATATAATACCTATATTGTACTAGCGTACTAATATATATTAGGTATACTATTATATATGATATAATTTACTAGTATATCATATATATATATAGTCGGTACATACTATATTAGGATATGTAAATATACTATATATACTTATATTTATAGATTATTTACCATTTCAAATAACGACGGATTATTTTTCATTGCCAAAAGTACATCTAACTAGTTAGAACATATATGTACTAATGAATATATAATACTATCACATGTTTATTTAATTTATTTAAATCTTAAAATAATGCATGAGCAACGCATTGACTAAATATATACAACTTGAATAAATTTCAGTCAGCATATAACATCGATTAAATATCGTTCTTCCATTTCACACTGTAATTGTATATTAAATTTCTTAAAAAAGTTGAAAAAAGCTGGTGAATTAAATATTTGAGAATAATACTCACTTCGAAGATATCAATGGCGAAATCATTATTTTCGTCAATTTGTGAAACTGGGACATCTTTTCCTAACGTTACCGTTAGTACGGAGAAAAGTAAGAAAAACCTCTTCATACTGCTGCAAATGAACTCTGAAAGAAATATAACGAATCAATTTAATATATATGGCATCTTATCTATTGAATTAATACATAACTTGATTATAGAGTGAATGGATAACTATGTTTTTAATTCTAGGTTATCGTACAGTTCGCCGGTTCCATATATTTTGTAATAAGATCATTTTTATTTACTTAAGCGGCATAAATCAATATACATAAAACGAATGAATTTTGAGTGTGATCATCATATAGAAGGTATCATTCAAATATATTCCGGAATGTTTGATTCCCCTCATAAGAATATTATAGTCAACTTTAAGCTTGGAAATCTAAAATACAAAATCTTAGACAGATAGATAATTTCTTCAAATATATAAATACTTTCTACAACTCGATTCAATTTACAAAAGAAGTAGAAAACGAAAACCGTACCTTGAATTTCTTAGAGGTTCAGATTGCTAGGAATTTGAATTCTCTTACTTTCAACATTTATAGAAAACCAACCTTCACAGATACTTTAATTCACGGCGACAGTAACCAACACATTAAAATAAAGCTCAGTGCTTTTCATTCGTTCATACATAGGTTGTTCACTATTCAATTATCGGAAACAAATTTTGAAATCGAAGTTAATACAATTAAATTATTAGCCACCAATAACGATTATCGATAAGCTCATTGGGAAAAAAACGAATAAAGTATCTGTTGCATTCAATATACCCCACGCAAGGACGTCTTAAACTAGGCTGGCGCCCTTGGGCACACAAGAATTCGAGGCCCTTTTGGAAAGTAAAAAACGCGAATTATAATAACATTTTTTACTGAGTATGACCATTTATTATAGGTAATCAAATACAGTAAGATATAATATTTCATTAATGATATTAGAATTCTGCTGGTTTTTTGGTTACGATTACGTAACTGTTTCTTTCGGGATTTCTGTTGAGCAGAATCTTCTATTGTATCCTTAAAGTCAATTTTTTGAAGGATATCACTTTCTATGCACATAGTTGACAAATCACTCAGCCGTTCTTGTAACATTGTTGTTCGCAATTCATTTTTTATTCTCCTAAGCTGCGAAAATGACCGCTCTCCACTACAATTGGTAACCATTAGGCAAAGGAATATTCTTGTAGCAATTTCTTCGTTTTGAAAAGTTTCTTCCAATTTATTTGATTTTATTAGGTTATGTTAGGTTGAGATATTTAAATCCGCTGATTGCTTTGCTATGTTTTTTAAATATTGACTTAAATGAAAACACTCTGATTTGAGCTCATCTGCATTAATGTCTTCATGATGAAACTCTGCAAATTCTTTGCATTTTTTGGTCAGCTCACCAGATTCGATTGTTGTTAACTGACAAAGAAAACAAAATATACTATCAATTTCTTGGTATGCTGCCGAACGTTTTTCAAATGTGTATTTAATGTGTCAATTATGGGAATGAAAGTATCTACACGAAACTTTTCCTTGCCTCTCAACTGTGCAGTTTCTGATGATCCTTCAAAAAAAGTGATGCGTATGCTGCGAAATCTTTTTCTTTCAAATGTATCTTTATAGTCAGCATATGGATTTTTATCTTTAGCAGCCGTTTCGTACTGATCAAAATTATTTCGTGCGGTATTGACATAACTGATCAGAGATTCGTAAAGTTTCGTTACAACGTCCATGGTCATAGTGCTATTCTGTAAACTTAGACTTGTTTTATTTATAACTCCCAAACGATCATTCCATATTTCCGTTAGAAGAGCAGTCTCAAATTTTCCCATTTTTTTGCTAGGCTTTGGGCTTCCTTTCTATTATCTCCTGGTTGATTGATGTCACTTGCAATTGAGGACAATGCTTCAGAAATATCCATCCTTTGCGTATCTAACCATGAAAGTCAGTTGCTCAAAGTGGGACAGATCTGGCGTAGAATCTACGCTAATAGAGTAGTACTTTGCTTAAGTTCTTTGACAATGGTTTTCAAAACTTGCTGTCCTATTAAGTTAATAAATTCATTACAAATATTTGCCGATAAATATGATGTACTTCCTATTCCACGATTTCCTCAGTTTTGTATGTGATCAGCAAGAAATTCACTAATCAGTTCTAAGCATCCCAAATAATTCCCATTATTCTGTGATCCTAATATCTCATTATCACCACGAAA
>JARQZK010002949.1:105000-217500 GCA_030704885.1 Cynegetis impunctata | reverse complement strand
TGAAGTGTTCGCGAAGAAAATAGAAGGATACACACAATTGATTATGTATTTCTCTAATAAACCACATATTTTTTATTTTCAAAGGTGGGCTACTTTTCCAACAATAAGAACTACATCTTCATACAAAATCGTCAATGCAAATGGACCATCAACTCTGAATACCTCAGCATTTTCTTTTGGAATGGGTAGCATCATTATTCGTCCATGAACTGAAAAAATAGAAATCTTGAAACTATATAATTCTCTCTCTCTGTCTCTCTGTCTCTCTCTCTCTCTGTTCTCTATATATATATATATATATATATATATATATATATATATATATATATATATATATATATATATATATATATATATATTATATATATATATATGTAAAATAAAATCATAATATATACTTATTTATATATATATATATATATATATATATATATATATATATATATATATATATATATATATATATATATATATATATATATATATATATATATATATATATATATATATATATATATATATATATATATATATATATATATAAATATAAATATATATTTATATATATAAATATATATATATATATATATATATTTATATATATATAATATATATATATATATATATATATCTATATATATATATAATATATATATATATATATATATATATATATATATATATATATAAATCTATATATATATATATATATATATATATATATATATATTTATTCGAATTGTTGTTGCCTGTGATTTATTTTTAATCTCTTGATAATTATTAGCAATAACAGGCTGGTTGAATCTTAAAAAACTCGATTTAATTAATAAGTTGACGTTTCACTATGACATTCATAGTTATTCAAAACTTTTGAAAAAAAATTGAAAATTCTTTGACATTTATTGACTTAAAAAAATTGAATAGATAAGATTGATCTGTCTTGTTAAAAAATTCTTTCAGTCTAATATTAACATTCAAAATTGTTACTATTAGAAGGCAAGGGAAACTACAGAAACCTTTACCTATGTAATGTTCGAAAATAATAATAATAGGGTACTATTTATTTAACAGAAAGAAATTAGTCACGGGAAAATATTAAAAAAGTAGAGTAGAATTATCGGTATAGAACGTTTATATGGAAGCAGCCGTTGACACGTGTTTCGGACTCTTTGGTCCTCATCAGAACGGCGTAGCTAAGTATTGGATTGAAAATTTGGAGATGAAAATAGTTTAATAAATAATGAAAGAATTTTTTAACAAGACAGATCAATCTTATCTATTCAATTTTTTTAAGTCAATAAATGTCAAAGAATTTTCAATTTTTTTTTCAAAAGTTTTGAATAACTATGAATGTCATAGTGAAACGTCAACTTATTAATTAAATCGAGTTTTTTAAGATTCAACCAGCCTGTTATTGCTAATAATTATCAAGAGATTATATATATATATATATATATATATATATATATATATATATATATATATATATATATATATATATATATATATATATATATATATATATATATATATATATATATATATATATATATATATATATATATATATATATATATATATATATATATATATATATATATATATATATATATATATATATATATATATATAGGGTGGACCATCCATAACTTTCGACCCCGAATTTTGAGCTTTGGGTGTGAATAACGAAAAAACGCTCGGACATGTCAAATTTTGTTGAAAGGGGGACAAATAAGGGTGTTTAAATGAGTTTGATATCACTGCCCCTCTAGCCGCAACCCCTAACAGCTCTCATTTTTGAATAGGGAAAAGGTGTCGAGCAGCACCTTGTTGGAAAGGCAATTCAATTTCCTACATGAGTGTATTTTTTTTTCATCGCTTATTAATTATTATACAGAGTGATTCAGTATTGCATCAATAACTTTCACACGCCGAATTTGGATCTTTAAGATGGAAAAAACGCTCGGACGGGACAAATTTTGTTGAAAGGGGGACAAATAAGGGTGTTCAAATGAGTTTGATATCACTACCCCTCTAGCCGCAACCCCTAACAGCTCTCATTTTTTTTGAAGGTCTGAAATAACTAAATGAATTCTCATTTTCAAACAGCTTCTCCATCTCGATATCAACGAAATCTGTTATCGCCGCCTTTTATTTTGGAATTTCTCGATCACTACGCGTATGCCAAACATATGTTGAAAATGCTGAAACCGAGACAATAACTGAAAACGTGAAAACAATAATATTTACAAAGGATATCGTGCGCTTTCGTTTAAATTTAAATAATTGCAGTTAGGGTAGCGGCTATAGGCGTAGTGATATTGAATTCATTTTTTGACCCGTCCGAGCGCTTTTTCCATCTCAATGATCCAAATTCGGCGTGTGGAAGTTACTGATGCAATACTGAGTCACTCTGTATAATAATGAAGCGATGAAAAAAAAATACACTCATGCAGGAAATTGAATTGCCTTTCCAACAAGGTGCTGCTCGACCCCTTTTACCTTTTCAAAAATGAGAGCTGTTAGGGGTTGCGGCTAGAGAGGTAGTGATATCAAACTCATTTGAACACCCTTATTTGTCCCCCTTTCAACAAAATTTGACCTGTCCGAGTGTTTTTTAGTTATTTCATCCCAAAGCTCAAAATTCGGGGTGGAAAGTTATGGATGGCCCACGCTATATATATAAAATATATATATATATATATATATATATATATATATATATATATATATATATATATATATATATATATATGTATGTATATATATATATATATATATATATATATATACACTCAAAAAAATATTGGTCATAATATTAATGAACAGCATTCATCATTCTCATTTTCATTGACCCAATGATTTTTTCATTGATATA
The DNA here is from genome assembly GCA_030704885.1 of Cynegetis impunctata. Taxonomy (NCBI): domain Eukaryota; kingdom Metazoa; phylum Arthropoda; class Insecta; order Coleoptera; family Coccinellidae; genus Cynegetis; species Cynegetis impunctata. The sequence continues at coordinate 214,622 of JARQZK010002949.1, read as the reverse complement.
ATGCACGAAATTATTTAAAGAAATTTCAGCATTCATGTAAGTGATGAACGAGGATTCATCAATAACATGAATACTGTTCGTTATTACAATGCATATCATGCATTAATATTATGAAAACATTCATTGAAAGTGCTTTTCGCCAAAATCGAGTACATACTATTAATGAACTGTTACATTATTACAATGATCGTTTTTAATAGAAAATAATGACTGCGGTTCATTGAATCAATGTACAATACATTGATATAATGAATGAAACGTAAAATAATGATTGAATACATTAATACAATGAACAGGTCATATGCGCAATGTCGCTGGTTCGTGAAACGCTTGCTTAACATCTTTTCTACCCCAAATTCGGTTCAGTCAATCAAAATACTGGCGACAATTTCATTGCATAGTTTATATTGATAAGTAAAAGACGTCTTAGTGTTTTGTGATTATTTTATGAATTTAGCTCTAAGGATAACTGTGATTGCATTGTGTTTGTGCGGTATTTACAGGTAAGTAGGTATATATGATTTTATTATTATGCCGGTAAAAAAAGCGTTTGATTCTAGGTATGAGCAGTATATTCCTGCAGTTTCAGATTCGTGTACTTGATTAATGGTATTTTTTGCATATTTGTTTAGTTTAAAACAAAATATTTTGAACAGTATCTACCTACACAATAAATATAAAACTGCTACCTACTTCTTGCAAATTCATTTAATTGAAAAAAGTCTTTTGAAGAGTATCTATCTACATTATAATTATAAAAATGTTGTGCTTTTCATGTAGAGGTGAATTTGGCGCATTAGATGTTTCGAATTCAAAACAAACACATGACTTGAATTCCTCAGATGGAATTATGTAAATGAGTGTATATTTTTTACAAAAATTAAAATACCTAGATACCACCAAAATATAGTTAAGGGTCAGTACTTTCACTTACATTCTTTAAGTTCATCTGATTATAATCATTTTTGGAAATTAGGTATCTAGATTAATAATTATTTTAAAACATTTACTAATTCTTTTTGATTCTATCACCAGATTGATATGGATTTTGATGTCCTCCAGGACACCGCAAATGGCCTCTTGTCAAATGGGATGAGATAGAGGAAGTCTTAAGACAGTTATCGTCGTTGGACAGTAACGTGAAAGAAAAATCAGTCAAGGGACTCTTGGATCATGTCGAAAAACATAAAGTAACCGAAAGTAAGTTTTTGTCTAATCGTAATACTACTTTCATTTTTATTGTCTGGGGAAGTGCTTCCAAATGATAATAACCCCGAAGAACTCAAAATCAATTCTAATTCGCACCCCCTTTTTTTCGACTACTAAAATCATGCGATTTTTGGTTATCCTTTCACGTGAGAATGTTGATGAAAAAACATTGCTTCTCTATATTACAGTATTTATTTTGCGATATACTTACACCATCTAATATTTTTTTTACAGGCAGCCGCAATGCTATTATTTTATGGGCTGCGCAGTGGTATCTCGTACTTACCCACAATTAAGAGTGTCACTAAAGACTTGACCGGAAGAAAGAAATGTTACGAAATTCACCATCAAAGATACAACAAAATCTTCCATGTTTTGAGAAGAAGTTACCAGGATATAGAAGATCACCTGGAATACTTGAGGAGGAAGAACTCTCATATACAATCTTTTTTGTTGTTAGTTGGTGATGACATGGCCACAATTACAGATTTTTTGTAGTTTTCGATAATATTAAATATCTGTTCGAAAACTGAGCTTAAAGCTTTCTAATCAGTTGATGTTTGCTTTAAAATAATTTTTTATATTTTCAATTTAAATTTTCCAGAGCCTTTCCTTGCGTTCTGGACATTTATTGAAAGTTATTTTTATGAAATAAAGTCGAATAAATCATTTTCTAAAATTCATGTTTTGTAATTCAATCAAGAAATATTGAAAACACTTACAATAAAGAAAGTTTTAATCAACTGTGCCTACCCAATATTTTTTTAGTGATAAATATTGTCCCTGATTCATTTTACAACAGAAAAAATTATGTTTTTTCTAGTCAAAAGAATTAGTTCACCACGAAAACTTAACATGGGGATTTTCGGTGATGATAGTGTGAAAAAAATGCTTCGACAGGTCGATTTTGTTTTTTGAGCGGCCATTTTCGAATGCTTATAACCTTATATACTATGGGTACGTTTTGAAAAATGGGACTTGAAAAAACAAAATCGACCAATCCGAACATTTCTTTAGATCTACCCTATTATTACCCAAAACCTCCATATCAAATTTCGTTGGGCCACCCTGTATACAAATTTTCTAATGAATCTTATTCATTCAACTGAAGAATACGATTCATTTATTCAATGAATTGTATTCATCAACTCAAGAACCTATATTCATCAAAACAATGAATAAAGATCATTTATTCAATGAATTGTATGCATCAAATTAAAGAAAGATTTTCATCAACCTATGATTGACATACATTGTCGCAATGTACGAGTTCATTAATATAAGGAAAAAGGTACCAAATCCATTTAATGTACACGTTCATATTATTAATGAAACTGTTCATACATTAATGTAGTCGTGTTCATTGAAACAATGAACTTGTTCATTGGACCAATTTTAATGATTTCATTCATTGAATCAATGAAGCCTTTCTTTGTATTTATGCTATAATTTGGTTGAGTGTATTTATATATAACTTACCAGCTGTTGCAGAAGCTGCTTCAGTACCCTGTTCGTTGATATTCACATAGGTTTTTTGGTTTACAGACGAAACGAAAACTTGATCTTTGGTAATTCCACTCAATTCAGCAGTCGAAAATAACTTTTTAATGCCCATCTGAACCAAAATTTTTTTAACGAATAGGATTATTAAATAACCTATTGAATTGGGTCGATACTGGCTGAAACTTCTTGACAATTATATAAATAAAACTTTGGTTTTTTTCACTTTAGATCGTTAAACATAACAATTATTTCGATAAACACAGTGACTTCTTTCGACGAGTCATTCAGAATTACTTAACAAACATAATATTTGAATTGAAAAGGCTGTTACTCGATGAAAATCAATTGTTAACATGTTTGAGAAATGAAACTCTGAGTTTAACGATTTTCACATATAATAAATCAACAAGAGTTGCAAAACGCTTCTTCCGTTGCGAATTTCAAACTAAAACAGTTCCAGTTTGAAATTCGCACATGAAGAAGCTGTAGTGTCAGCGAAACGCGTTGTGCAACTTTTGTTTTATTATATGTGAAAATCATTAAACTCAGAGGTTCATTCCTCAAACATGTAAACATAATATATTACAAATATAGCAATGGGAATTGTAAATATATAAGGATGGAAAAATTTAAACGTAAGCTATTGGCATATAATTCCATCTACCTTCCAATAGAATACGTTCAGGTGGTTTCACCATCCTCATTTGTATTTTTGTTTCAATTAATCATGTGAAGAAGCCAGTGTATTTGTTTTCATTCAACACTAAACACGAACGCTCGTTCACAAAACTGTACTTATTTTTCAATATGTGAAAATAGAGGGCTCATATTCAAGTCTCATGAATTGTAATTCAAAAAAGCTATCATCAGCTTATCCTTCAATGTTTGATAATGTCGAAAAGAGTTTTTACCGTATTCAAAGTATATTATACACTAGGAAAAAGAAAAGATTTTCTGTTTACTAAATGAATGGTTATGTCGATTAAGTTTCATTGAACAATCAACATATCAGTCATACTACTTTTTTGAGTGCTCAATATCACGACAAATCTATTACATACCACATCCAAATGATGATAGCTTCAATTATTATTGACCACTTCATCAGTTGAAATGTTCAATAACCGGTAATTATTAAATACCTTACCTGTAGTGGTATTAGGTTCAGGGTGAATATATCTTATTTAATATTTCTATTTACCACTACAAATGATATCACGTATGAGATTACTTCCTGTGAAGTCAAGATTCACCACTACAAAGAGTAGTAAAAAAGCCGAAAGATTCCGAAGTAACAAGCACGCAACGCTCCAGCTTCCAATGTCTCACCATTTTCATCATTGTTGTTTTCCGTATTGCCATTCGTGATTTGTGCACCCATTCTATAGAAATTTTCCGTTTCAATCAAGTTATTCAAAGAAAACCAATATGAATATGTAAGAAGTCATCATAGTAGGTCACCACAAACAATTTTATTTTTAATGACTCCAAGCCTTTCCACAGCTCTGAAATTTCAGACAGGATTTTCGTACAACTTACTTTACTTTTTCGTGTCCGAGTCCATATTACAATTTGTCAGCCCAGTATCGAGCTACGTCCAGTGCATCTCCAGCAAGCCATAAGTCTTCGAGGGAACAGTGGCTTGGACAGTTCTTGCAAACCAGGAGGTGTTCCATATTCTGTGTCGCCCCACAGTCGCATTTGACATCTTGTTCATTATTAATTCCCCATTTTGCGAGGTTCGTCTTGACGGGGGCAACTCCTGTTCTGAGACGGTTGAGGGATTTCCAGCTCTTCCAGTCCAACCTGGAGCCTGCTGAGGGTTCTTGTTTTAAGAGGAAGACTTCTGGTGGATCTATCGGTACTGTGCTCAAGAAGCCTTTGCGTGATTTAAGTCGCCTCACTGGCTCGGGTGCTTCAAAAAGAGAGTGACGATTATCAAATGTGCAAGTGATTATTCATTATGGTTTGCAAAAGCTTTTCCTGAAATCAAAATCATGGAATACCTTCAATAAAATATCTCCGTTATAAAAAAAAGATACTATGCCATTCTATCTAGATATTTAAAATGCCCTAAAACATAAATATTAATAAATCTGATTAATGATAAATTCATAAATGCAATCATTGAAAACCCCATTTCAAAGTATTCCGTGATTTTGCTCTCAGGAAAAGGGTTTGCTAACCATAATGAATAATCACTTCTAGAAATATAATTTCTGGAGTTTCAAAGTGAAGTTGTGGAAAAGCCTGGAGTCATTAAAGAATTTTCATTATTTGTCATTACCTACCATGATTACTTCTCTCATATTCAAATTGGTTTTCTTTGAATAAATTGATTGAAATGTAAAATTTCTGTAGCAAGTGACATATCATTAGTGAGCCCATCTCAAGGCCTTCCAGAATTTGTGAAAATCAAAAATGGCCTCCATATGAGAAGCAAAAGTTGTTATGAAAATTTGAAAAGCAGAAGTCGGTACATAATGTCATAAATCGAATGGTAATCAAAAAGTGCCTATATACAATGTACAAGACTCCACCAACACAAAACAACGATATTTGATTTATGAAGGAAACACAATATCGTCGTTTTTAAGTTTGCCAATTTTATCATGAAAATGAATGAAGGTATATCAAATCTGAAAGGATATATGAATTCAGCCAGTAATTGTCTGAAACATTTCCCTTTACCCTTTTTTCTATCTCTCGTACTAACCGAGATAGCAATGTTGATGCCTTCATTTTGGGACACGCGGTATATATATATATATATATATATATATATATATATATATATATATATATATATATATATATATAGATATATATATATATATATATATATATATATATATATATATATATATATATATATATATATATATATATATATATATATATATATATGTAACATATATAATATATATAGTATATATATATATATATATATATAAATATATATTTATATATATATATATATATATATATATATAAATATATATATATATATATATATATATATATATATATATATATATATATATGTATATATATATATATATGTTGTATCAAATTTATTGCGTCAAATGTTATATATTTATGATTGAAAAATATTACTGAATCAATACCCCACTTAAGCATGTTTCTCAAGCGATATTAGTTTCCATGTACCTAAGTGACAGCTACATATCAAACTTAATGATTCGATCTGTGAAATTTGAATTAAAAGAAAAACCGAAAAATAACTAGTGATAAACTCTCTTTATAAAGAGCCCTAGTTCGAATTTTTGTTTTTTTTTGTCGCAATGGAACTATTGGTTTGATCTATTACTTCATTATGTTGATTGACTGATTTGGGCTGCGAATTAGTTAAAGATATAGAGGTTATTTTATGTTTTTGTGGAATTTCTTGAACAATGTAAAAGTTGTCTTGAACAAGGAAAGAAACAAACTGAGCTAAGAAAATTTTTGTCGTTTTTGGGAATTTTCGTATAAGAAGAAAATCTTATATACGTCAGTTTAAATTGAGGAACAAAGGAATAATGTATATCTACCCACCTGATAAAGATTGATACCGGAATCATTGTTCCCTCGGACTAATTCCTTGGTAGTACCAATTTCTGTCCCGGAGACAATTACTATTAATAGAGGAATTGCCAAGAAAAACATAGTGCTGAAAATTAAAGACTAATTTTTGTATTCTCTATATTATTGATTCATTTTCGAATTGTTTTACCTGTTGGATTTACAGACAGGCGAAGGCTAACTGAAATATACATTTTTATGGAAAGCATTTTTATCGTCCAAAAATTATCTTTGTTTTTATTTGATGTCTCAATTTGTAAATAACTATTTTCTTGATGAGAAAACATCACGTTTCTTGTTTTGATAAGGGTTCGTACTTAGATAATTCTGAATACTTGAAGAGCATTCAAACATATATATGATAAAAATAATACTTGATGAAATTGATAATGATAAATGTATTCCATGACTTACTTATAATGTATCAAATATTTTAAACTCACATAAAATCAAAGTAGCTTACACTACGCCAAATCAGAATACAAAGACCTGCGCAAGACGAAGAAAATATAAGCTTAGTTACGCCAAAAGAAGTAATTACACAAATAAAAATTGATATTGATCCAAAAGGGTTTCCTGGATTCGACTTAATAACAGGAGGAATTTTGAAACAGCCCACAAGAATAGCAATTGTCAAATTGACTTATCTTACAAACGCTACTTTTAGACTAAAACATGTCCCCTCATTGTGGAAAGTTGCCGAAATAGTGATGATCCCAAAAGCAGGTAAACCACCTCATATAGTCTCTTCTTACAGGCCAATTTCGTTGCTGCCTATCATTTCTAAATTATTTGAAAAGATACTCCTTAAAAGAATACAACCAATTATAGAAAGAAGAAATCCTATTCCAAAACATTAGTTTTGTTTTAGGCAGAAACATTTCGCAATAGATGAAGTCACCAGAGTTATAAATATTATAGAAAATGCATTAGAAGACAAGAATATTTGCTCAGCTATATTCTTCGACGTAGAGAAAGTCTTTGATAAGGTCTGGCATGAGGGGCTAATTTAAAAATTACATTCTGTTCTTTCAAGACAAGAAGATAGAACACATTCCAATATATATATATATATATATATATATATATATATATATAGCACTTTAGTATATTGGATATGAAGATCTCCATGGGGACCTAGGAGTAGAATATGTGAAAAGACAAGCCCAAAAATCTGCAGCCATGAAGAAAGACTTCACCAATACGAGAACATTGAGGCTATTCTGCTTCGGATCACTCAAACCAGAGAAGACGACTGAGAAGAACGAAACCTCATGTTTCAGTTAGTGTAGTGCTGTACAAATACAAAACAAAAAACAATCAAAAAATGTGATGTTTGAATGGTGTGCGAGATCTTATCATTGAAACTAAAATAATTCTGTTCCAGGCATAATTCCAAAAGTGACAATATATCTGATTTTATGAGAGGATTAACAAGATTGCTACTTTTTCCCAAAGTACCTTTAAACCTAATAGAAAAGTTACTTAATAGCAATCTTGTTAATCCTCTCATAAAATCAGATATATTGTCACTTTTGGAATTATGCCTGGAACAGAATTATTTTAGTTTCAATGATAAGATTTACAGCAGTACTGAATGCTTAATTATGGGAAACCCGCTGAGCCCTTTGTTGGCTGAAGTATTCATGGATAATTTGGAACAGTTAATTCATAATCATCCTGTTAGTCGACAATTCGTTTATTGGTTTAGATATGTGGATGATATTATTTGCTGTTTTACTGGTACTCTTAGACAACTAGACTGCTTTCAAACATTCATTAATACTTTACACCCTAATATAAAATTCACTTTAGAGATGGAAAAAGATAACTATTTGGATTTGAAAATAACAAAAGTAGATAACAAACATAATTTTTCAATTTTTCGCAAACCATCGCACACTGATAGCGTCATACATAGTACTTCCCTACATCCTTTCCAACACAAAATGGCAGCTTTCAATAGTATGGTACATCGTTTAGTAAATATTCCACTTTCAAATGCCAATTTTAACATCGAGAAAAATATAAGTAAACAAATTGCCGTAAATAATAATTATGATCCCAATATTATAGACAATATGATAGATAAAAAGTTTTTCAAAAATGCGATTAACCAGGTGTACCCCCTTACGAAAAATAATATCAAATACTCACTTTCATCGGAAATTCAAGTAAAAAACTTAAATCTCTCTTATCTAAGCACAACATTAACATTGCTTATCGTACCGGTAATAATTTAGGAAATCATATAAAAAATAATAAATCCAAATTTCATAAAGATAATAAATCGGGAGTTTATAAAATTAATTGTGGCGATTGTGATAAGTTTTACATTCATTGGTAGAACTTTCAGAAGTTTTCAAACTAGAATTTCAGAACACAAACGTAGCTTTGTTAATCAGAAGTCGGATTCACATTATGCAAACCATTTAATCCAAGAAAATCACACATTCAATTTCGATTTTAAAATATTAAATACTGAAAGTAAAGGAATTAAACTTAATTTTTTAGAATCATTACAGATAAATAAATACAAGCATTCCGGTCTCCTATTGAATAGCCAAATCGATCATACTTCAAGCCCCCTTCTTAATCTTTTCAAAATTACCGAACTACCTGACTAGCAGTTCAGAATTGGTTTTTCCTTTTCTAATAATTATTTGTAACCATCTTTGTATTTACCCCTTCTACATAATTTGTCATTTCTTGTTTTCGTTATAACAGAAAATCATAGTTAGTTTGCCATTAGCATCTGAAGAAGGTGAAGTTCCACCGAAACGTGCGTCATGTGTTATTTCTTATAATAAAAGTGTAAATTGTTATTTTTATCCATTGTTTTAATATGTTTATTAATTTACACCAAGTATCGGCCCAATCAATCCAAAATTTAAACAAAATACTCATATCCAACTCTCATACATTACAATTCCATTTACTGGTTTATAATGCCGAGAAGATACAGTAGATTATATAGCACATCATTTTGAAGGGTTTTCAATTATATTTACAAGCATACTAAAACCAATTTATTTGACGTTGAAATGAATATGAGGACCTTGTTGAAATTGTCGATATAATGAATCGAAACAAAATGATTTCCAACAAACTTTTATTACTTAGATGTTCAGATACCAGTCCATTTATTTCAAAATAGAAATCAAATATTATATCAACGTTTTTCCTAATGAGTTATTTCACGAAACAGTACTACTTTTCGGTGGAGACGATATTTTTGAGAAGAATGCTCCGTTTTATAGATAACTCCTTTTAAATGCATTGTAAGAATAAGTCCACTGCTGTTAAATCTGGAGATTTTAAAGGGAATTTAGTGAAACCTTTCATTTTGATCCTGACTTCGAGAAAAGAAGCTGCATAATTTGAAGAAGCACCAATCATCATTGACAAATATTCCACAATGTATGGGTAGATGAGATCTTGAATTAAATTGAAGCAATTGAAATTCAGTTAATTGAAATGTTTTGAAGAATATACGAAATCTATTGAATAAATTCATTGTTTTACTTTAAAACTCCTCTTTTGCTAGAAAAAGAACACACAGACGTCAGATATACCAGGTGTCCACGGAAGGTGGCTCGCCCCTATAACGTTTTTGTTTTCGAAAATAATGAAATAAAATTTAGAGGATCTGTTTGATGCATAAAATTGCATTTTTTGACAAGTACCTCAACTTCATGCAACTTCCGGTTTCACCGGATGTGACATAAACTTTCGATTTTTAAACGGGACACTGGGCATGTTTTCAGTTTTTCTGTCTCCATATAACATTTAGAATACAACCATGTATCACTTGTTACTTTTATGACCTATATATATATATATATATATATATATATATATATATATATATATATATATATATATATATATATATATATACCTATAATATATATGATATATTTGTTTTCATGGGCCAATATTTTCCTTCCAAATATAAAACTTATATAGTCTTAATTATGATTGTGTTCTCTTTTCTCCACTGCTTATAGCACCAAAACTTTATTCGATTATCGCTAGCCAAATTGATGAATTTGGAATAATAAATAATTTCTTCAGCATTATTCGAATTAATTTTTGCAAATTATACTCACATTTTTGAGAGCAGGAATCATGTCGATTGTTGATTCAATTCTAAATTTTGGCAAATAAACTTTCAAATAGGCGCTGGTGATGTTTCGTGTATTCCATATTTTTTCAGAATTCTCCTCTACCAGATGCAAACCATCGATTTCATCAGGTAAAAAAATGCAGAATTTTGCTTTTGTATTTTCATATGGCAATAGTAAAGCTGTAACTTTTAGTTTATTGTTTCTGATAATAGAGAAATGCCCAGAGGTCTCCATCATATCGACTTTTACAATTTCTTCTTTGGTGTTAAAAAAATCTGCTTTTTTTGTCGCATGGCTGTTGAAAGAGTTCTTCCAGTTACCTCGAAAATATAAAGCATTTACAAGAATGAATCGCGTTAGTTCGTCTAGTTCTTTCTCGCTAATTAAATCTTTGATTTTGTTGTTGGTTTGTTTTTCCACCCAAGTATTAATCTTCTCAGCAGTTTTCGCAGATGAATTAAAATCAACATTTTCAATACCTGAATTGAAATATTCTGTGGCAGTTTTTGCAAACTCAGGTTCAATTTCAAGGCCATCAGCTAAGTAAGCTCTATTCGCTGTTTCTATATTAAGGTCTTGAGCACTTTTCAAATTCTTTGTAACAGCCTTGAATTGTTCTTTGATTTTGTCATTAGTAATGCTTAGCTGAAGTGCAGATTTCAATTGATTAGCAGTTTCACCTTCAGCTCCCAAATAAACGAGGGAAAGTATTGTTTCGGCCGAAAATTGGCTAAATGCAATATTACCTTTGGTTTCCTTAATCAGTTCCTGAAATAATAATTTTTCAGTGGAGTTGATACGAGCACTTGAAAAAATATCAATTTCGTATCTATGTCACTAAATTATCGTTCAAAGTTACATCGAAAACTTAAATGAAAGCCGTACTTTTCAATGAGATCAAGAAAATAATATTAATGAGATTAACCATAAATAAATAAAATGGATGGATATGGATCGAATCAACCTTGAATTTTAATGTAAGTGAATTATGCCAACTGATGAAAATAATCTTTATTCTCATGAATCTATTTCCTTCAAAATTGTTATAATATATATATATATATATATATATATATATATATATATATATATATATATATATATATATGTATATATATATATATATATATATATATATATATATATATATATATATATATATATATATATATATATATATATATATATATATATATATATATATATATATATACATAATAATTAGTTATTTAATTGTATTATTGGCTTCTTGCTGGAAATGCTACTTGATACTGTTAACATTATTTTATTATTGTTACTATATTCAATTTTTTTCCTACTTGATGAAAGAATTAGCTTCATAGTGACGGACATTTAATTTCAGTATACAAATCGAATAGGTTCACGATTACTACCTTGATAGAAAAAATAGAAAAGCAGAAAAAACTTGAAAGAACTATACAAATTATATGTTTCTATGTATATATATTTATATTAATTTATATATATATATATATATATATATATATATATATATATATATATATATATATATATATACATAAATGTATATGATCTATGCTACTATGCTTAATTTCACTATTAGACTTTCTTATTGGCTACTTTTTCAAATTCAAATAGGATTAGAATTTATATGTTTCATTGTAATTGTTGCGTAAAATGTTAATAAGCGTCAACATAATTATAAGCATTAAAGGTACTGCTGAATCTACTCCAATTAAGCAAGATCCTCAAGCGATATTAGTTTCTATGCAAAAGGGAGCTAATTGTCAAAGTTTACGATTCGATCTATGAAATTTGAAATCAAAAAAGTCGAAATATAACTAGAAATCTTGAACTTTCTTAAAAAAGTGTGCCAGTTTGTTGTAATTAAAGATTTGTGTCATCTATTGAAGGTTCATTTATTGAATCGAGCTGCGAATTAGATAAAGACATAGAGATTATGATGAATTTTTGTTGAAATTTTCGAATGATGTGAATGTTTTCTTAACACAAGAGAAGAAACAAAATTTGTGAAAAAATATTTTTAAATCACCGTGAATATTTATGTTGCATCTGGGAATTTGCGTATCATAAAAATAATTCGATCGGCGTCAGTTTAAATTAAAGGAGAAAAGTGAAATAGGTATATATTCACTCACCTGATACAGATTGATACCGAAAATATTGCTTCCTTGGACAAATTCCTTATTGAGACCAATTTCTGCCCCGGAGACACAAGCAATGAATAAAGGTATTGCCAAGAAGAACATATTGCTGAAAAATACAAAATGATATAAATAAATTATACTTTGGTAATTCATTTTCGATTTACTTTACCTATTGGTTTGACGAACAGGCGAAGGTTAACTGAAATATACATTTTCATTGAAAGCATTTTGATCATCCCAAAATTATCTTTGTTTATATTCAATGTTTCGATTTGGGAATAACTATTTCTTGATGAGACAGCATTACTATGCTTGTTTTGATAGAGGTTGTTAATCAGAAAGATAATTTATAATAATTAAATATGATTGAAACATATATATGATAAATATCGTACATAATTCAAAAACTTGATAATAATAATCTTGTATTCCATGATCAACTAACAATGTATCACATATTTTAAATTCGCAAAACATCAAAGAAATCTCATGTTCTTAGGTTATACCATGCATAAATTGTTATAACACATTAGGCAAAATCACAAAAATTCAGAGGAAAAATTATGAAAAGCGCTCATATTTGCTGAAACACAAACTATAGCATTGATCAAATAATAACCAATATATGTAAAATACACTAGATCATCATAGTCGATTTTATATAACACAAAAAATAACAAGCAAAATTTTTCATCAATTTAGAATGTATATATATATATATATATATATATATATATATATATATATATATATATATATATATATGTATATATATATATATATATATATATATATATATATATTATATATAATATGTATATATATATATATATATATATACTATATATATATATATATATATATATATATATATATATATATATATATTTAATTATTTATTTGAATTGTTGTTGTCTGAGAACTATTTTTAACTTTTTGATGATTATTAGCAATAACAGGCTTGGTGAATCTCAAAAAACTCGATTTTATTAAAAAGTTGACGTTTCGCCATGACATTCGTGGCTTTTTCAAAACTTTTGAAAAATTTGAAATTTCGTGAACATTTATTGATTTGAAAAAATTTGAATAGTTAAAAGAGGCTACTATGTTCCATCAAAAATTACAAGTAATGTCTTTTTAAAGACAAATACAACATTGAAATAATTTAAACCTATTTTATACATTACGTGGGTGAAGGTTCCTGTGGTTCCCTTCCCATCTAATATCAACAGACCTGACTGTTGATATTGGACTAAATAGCACGTAATTAATAACTGAAGACGGCAACAGCCGTAATAAAAAAAATTTGAAAAAAAAATAGATAGTACCCTATTCTTTGACTTTCAAAATCAAAATAATTTGAACCTATTCCAACATTACGTGGGTAAAGGTTTCTGTGGTTTCCCTTACCATCTAATAATAACAGATTTGAATGTTAGTATTGGACTGAACAGCACGTAATAAATAACAGAGAACGGTCACAGCCGAAAAATTTTTTGATGAAACATAGTAGCCTTTTCTAACAATTCAAATTTTTTCAAATCAATAAATGTCAAAGAAATTTCAAATTTTTCAAAAGTTTTGAAAAAGCCACGAATGTCGTGGCGAAACGTCAACTTTTTAATAAAATAGAGTTTTTTGAGATTCACCAAGCCTGTTATTGCATATATATATATATATATATATATTTATATAGATTAATTTAATCTTGTATTTTATTTTTATTTCAGTTGACCCAATGTTTGGATAATTTGAATAAGCTGCTATTTATTTGGGACGGGGTCATCAAATAAATTGTCGAAACGTCGGTCGAGAATATTTTGGTTATTTCATTGATGACCCCGTCCCAAATAAATAACAGCTAATTCAAATTATATATATATATATATATATATATATTTATATCTATATTTATCTATATATATATATATATATATATATATATATATATAAATTCGATGGACGATGAATCAACTCTGTGGTAGTTCATATTTATATTAAAAAAATTAAAATAATAAGAAAAACAACTTGTCTAAAAACCACAAAATGAAAATAACTTTTTTATTCGACTAGTTTTCGCCTGTTACAGCATTATCAAGACTGAATACATGTATTCAGTCTTGATAATGCTGTAACAGGCGAAACTAGTCGAATAAAAAGTTATTTTCATTTTGTGGTTTTTAGACAAGTTGTTTTCTTATTATTTAATTTTTTTAATATATATATATATATATATAATAATATTAATAATATTAATAAATATTTAGATAATATTATATATAGGATGTTCCATTTGAAATCTCAAAGTTGCTACTACTTTTTAATAGAAGTGGCAACGCCGCACTACCAAAATTTTAGTTGAGTAGAGAATGTACGACTATGACTGACTTCCATTGAATTTTCAAAGTGATCCATTGTACGGTTCTCCAGAAACGTCTAAAGTGCAATCCACCGTGAATCAGGCTGTATATATAAATATATATATATATATATATATAGGTATATATATATATATATATATATATATATATATATATATATATATATATATATATATATATATATATATATATATATATATATATATATATATATATATATATATATATATATATATATATATATATATATATATATATATATTCTCTACTCAACTAAAATATTTTTGGTAATGCGGCGTTACTACTTCTATTGAAATGTAGTAGCAACTTTGATATTTCCAACAATTTCCCAACAACTTTTTATGATATATCGTTTTCGAAATGAAAATTATTTTCATTTTTTGTCTTCTGAAATTAAGGCCTCTAAAAATGCTGATATCTTTGACTTGAGAAACACTATGATATCGAAATTTGGGTTTTAGTTTATTGATATTTTGACATTTCGTTGCTTGAAAAAGTGACTGAAAGTTGATTATTTCAAATTTAATTCCCTGTATATTATTGAGAATTCGGAAAGCTGCTGGAATTTGCTTTATATCTATGTACCATACCTATACCTTACTAGTCAGGTTTCGGACTTATGAGCATTTATTTGTGAAAATGTTTCCTGAACATGGTATCCCCATTCGGTATGTGGTAAGCGTACCATGATTACTACTTGACAGTAACGTTGTGACAATCTACTAATAATATCGATATTTTCGACATCTCAGAAGTTGCAAATACCTTCAAAATCGTGCGTTCGTATTACCCAAACAGTTGAAGCTTTGAATCTGATTGAAATCAGATCTGCCACGTCGAAATCAGTCAACGCCCGCATTTTGAAGTGCTTGAAAGTGAACGGCCACCGATTCGAACATATTGTGAAACATTCCACATAATTGTTTTCCTTTTTTAAAATTATTTATGTCAATATTTTCACTATCAAGTCTCTTGGTGCTTTTTTAAAGTTATCTATACACATTGAAATTGTTCTGAATTCGTATAAATTTCTTGAGATATATTGGCGGTAGATTCGGATGAATTTCATTGAACTTTCACATGTCTTGCTGATAATATCATCAAACTGTCCAAAAATAATAAACAATTTGTTCCATCGTTTTTGAAGGTATTTGCAATTTCCGAAGTGACGAAAATGTCGATATTATTAGTAGATTGTCACAACGTTACTGTTTAATTTCAATAGTATTCATGGCATTCTCACTAAACACGGAATGGGGACACCATGTACAAGGAACATTTTCACAAATAAACGCTCATAACTCCGAAAACTGACTAGCTAGATATAGGTATGATATACATAGGTAAAAAGCATATTACAGCAGCTTTCCGAATTTTCAATAATATACAGGGCATTCCATTTGAAATAATCAACTTTCAGCAACTTTTTCAAGTAAACTAAATAACTGAATTTTTTCACCACCCTGTATCGAAGTAACGCAGATTAGGCTGAAGTGTAGGAAGCCCCCAAGTATCACCAAACTCAAACCCAGATATCGATATCATATAGTATTTCTCAAACTGAAAGATATCAGCGTTTTTAAAGGTCTTTAAAGATTTCCGAAGAAAAAAAATAAAATTTGTATTTCGAAAACGGTAACAGATAAGTACGGGGGAATATCATGAAAAGTTATTGGGAAATTGTTGGATATTCTGAAAATAATATTATATACAGGCTGTTCCATTTGAAAAATCAAAGATGCTACTACTTTCTAATAGAAGTGACAACTCCGCATTACCAAGAATATTTTAGTATGGGTAGAGAATGTCCGACTTTTCGCTCCATTAAATTTTCAAAGTGATCCGCCGTATGGTTCACCAGAAACGTTTAATGTGCCATCCACCGTGTAATATATATATATATATATATATATATATATATATATATATATATATATATATATATATATATATATATATATAACCAGCTCGCTCGAAATATTGTGTGATAGTTTTAAAAAATTGAAGAATTTTCCTTGTTCACTTTATATGACATATAAATAATGCAAATCAAAATTTCAACTGTGATTGCAGGAGAATTTCAGAATTATTAAATATTCTCAGAATTTAACTTAAGTTGTAAATAATAGAACTGATATAAAACATTGGAGTACAATATAAACAGATCTAATTCTTCTAACAAACAACATGAATCAAGCAAACTCAAGTACAAACACCCAATCTCTTAAATATAATCCACTCAACGAACTACCCCTACTTCAATTACCGTTTTAATGTTTCTACTATAAAAAAGTAATTAATACACAATAAATCCTTACTATAAATAAAACAGTCCAACAATCACATCCTAAATAAAACAATTTTCTGTATTAGGTCTGAAATAATTCATAGTCGAAATTAAGACAATGTCTATCAATAGACAAATTCATACATTAAGTAATTATGACTATCCTTAAAATCTAATATAAGCAGAACAGGAGACAGATATTAGAGTACATAGTTAGCAACTGAAGACTGCCAAAGCAAAAAAAAATGAAACATAAGTAGTTGTTTTATTTGTGAATATTCGTTATCTTAAAGTTTATAATTGATAGTAATTTTTGTCTCAAACATTTTGAAAAACATATATATTCAAAATGTACGATAGAGATAATAATACGTTGAGGAATTCATTTGAAAAATTGAAGATTAATCGAACTCATCTAGTTTCATGAGATTCGACGACATGGAATTACCATTCATCCTTCAAGGGAGAATGAAAATTCGACATCGGCGCCACAAGCGATGGAAATTCCTGATAGTCTTTTCCACTCTTCAACGAGCTCATCATTAGTGTCCCGTCCATCGACCGAGTGGGCAATGTTATCAAATCCACATAACCACCTCATAGTTTTCAAGAAGAGCACTAATGGCACGCGAACAAATGATTCTATGGTTGTGCAGTAGCATGTGTTCTCGATGTTTGATGTTTCTGTTTGGCCTTAGGTGAGATACCTATCGGTTTTCGATGTATTGCGCTATGATTCTTTCGCATGTCATTAGTGCTGTTTTTAGAAACTATGAGATGGTTATGTGGATTCGATATCGTTGTTCAAACAGTCGATAGCGGGACAAAAGTGAAACAGACTATCTCGTGTTTTCATCGTGTGTGGCGCCGATGTCAAATTTTCTAATATTCTCCTTAGAAAGATCAATGGTGATTCTATATCGTCGAATCTCATGAAACTAGGTCTGTTGTAGTGTTGATTTGATTAATCATCAATTTTTAAAATGAATTTCCTAACGTATTATTATCTTTAACTATATATATATATATATATATATATATATATATATATATATATATATATATATATATATATATATATATATATATATATATATATATATATATATATATATATATATATTTATAGACAAATATGAATGTCAATAATAAGATTGTTCATTAAATAGCAAGCGCTCATTTTATTGATTTTTTTATTGATGAAGTAATTACATTTCACTCTTGTTAAAGACGATTCACCCTTCCTACAATAAGACCTAGTCCATCATACATAGCAGCAAACACAAAAGGACGATCTGCTTTGAATATCTCAGCTTCTTCTTCTGTAGGGAGTACATCTTTATGTGCTTTTTTAACTGGAAATGAGAATTGTTTCTTATATCAAGAGTTCTACATTCAATTGCATTTAGTGAAAATGACAAACTAGATTCTACATTATATCGTGGATCGATCTGGAAAACTAAAGTTTTTTAAAGAATATTTAAATGTTTTCATTCAGTAGATTGGTAATATTTTTATGTGGGGTTTATAAAATCTGATGTTCATAAAACTGATTAGTTTTGGAAACTTTTATGATGAAAGCAATTAAATAATCGGGTTTTTCTCATTGTTTTCGGTTTTCTTCGATCGAGTCCTCTACTTATACCAACAAACTCAATTCAAAATGCTCAACAATATTCTTCATTTAAGCTTCAAGAAATATCTAGTACTTATAATATAGGTCCTATGAAAAATATCTAAGTCACCTATGTATTTTTGTAAGTGAAACTTCTTAGCGCGCATGAGGATGAAATGCCAGGAAATAAGGTACGCTTTTGTACAAGAAGAGGGAGAGAGCGGTCGAGAGAGAGAGAGTGAGAAAGGGCGAACGTAGCATGAAGAACATAGCCATAGAGCGAGATGAGGGAGAGAGCGAGTGAGAGAGAGCGAAAGAGAAAGGGAGAACGAAAAAAAATACACGCTTGGTTAATGCCAAGCCTGTATTTTTTCTAGTAGTTTAATATAAGAACTTTACATGGCAATTTTGTCGCATAACGTTTTGTACTACAGCAAACTAGTGCTGCCTCTCGACGAGACGAGACGAGAGAAGGCTCTCTCTCGTCTCGTCTCGTTAGACGAGAGAAAATGTGACTCTCGTCTCGACGAGAGTCCGTTTCTCTCGCTCGAGAGAACCTCTCGTCTCGTCTCGTCTCGTCTCGACCCTTTGAAAAAATATATTAAATTCCTATGTATTTTATTAGGGCTTGCTCCAATCCAAGTGTATAATAATATACGGTATGTTTTTTTTATTTACTCAAAAATGCAATGTTTCATTATTTTTCTGTTTTACCAGTCAGCAGAAAAAAGCTATAAGTTTTACAGCCGTATTCACCATCTGCCGCTAACTTTTTAATAGGCTCTGATGAGTGCGTAAAGGCGGCTACGCACCTAGCTGTCTACTTGACAAGTATGCTGACACAAGCTTTTTGTACAATTATACATGAATGTATGTATGGTAAAATACAGCAGAAGTCTTTGCGAGTTTTACCATACACACCTTCATTTATAACATTGTACAAAAAGCTTGAAGAAGCATACTTGTCAAGTAGACAGCTATATGTGTAGTCGCCTTTGCGCATTTAGCGGCCTGATAAAAAGTTAGCAGCTGATGGTGAATACCATCCAACTTTATAAGTGTAGAAACGGTACAAGCCACGTTCATCGCTTCTCGGCCCTATGGCTAAGATCAAAGTGTAGTAAGCCACGTTATTTCTACCATGGCTACGTCAGGTAGTAGAACGGATGGACACAATAGGGATGAATTTGAAGTTGCAGAAATTGATAATGTCTCAGATTTTGGGTCTGAAGATAGCGTTAAGGATGAGGATTATATTGATGGTAATAGTGAGACTGAAACCTCTTCAGATACTGATAGGGAGTTAAGTTAACAAAATATGTGGCTTATCCCTTTTTTAAGTAAAAGTATTATGGCTTAAATTTTTCTTTCAAAAATTGTCAATAACGATGTTATTATATATTATTAACTCTGGAATTTAACATTTTCTTGTTACTTGTTTCATGATACTTTGATATATGTATATATAACGTTCTTGTTGTATATTAATTTCAAGAATAATAATATAAATTAAATTGTGGCTTAAACCCTTTATGCATTAAAAAATTTACAAATATGTAGTATGATATCGAAATGAAAAAAATGATCAACAAAAAAATATTTTTCACCATTTCATTTTATATGAAAGAGATGTTTTGGAGAAGCTTAAGTTCAGCAAAATCTGCGCATTTAAATTTATTCAAGATAGTCGAAATGTAATGTTTGCAAAACACCTTTGGAATGAAGAATTCAAATAAATTAATTTTGGTGAAAAAAGAGTGAGAATATCAATGAACCTAGCAATAAGAGATCTGAAATCAAATACATTTCTCTTATTCCATTAAATCCCGAAAAAATTTCTAATCTTTCAGCACTTCTGAAGTACATACCGCCGATTTATCAACAATATTATAGAGACATTGGCGTTGTTGAACCTATAGATAATGAAGATGAGATAGAACATTTGGACAATTTTAGTGACATTGAAGGTGAATATTAGTTTTTTTATACCAAAATTTAACACAAACAGTACGTTCAGGATTAAATATTTTTGAATATGTTTTAATTTAAAAAGGGACATGCCACATTTTTTTTGTAAATATTTTTCTTCGGCTAAGAAAAAGAAAAATTTAATATATTTTTCAAAATTCTTTGAGCAAGGATATGAAATTTTGAAAATGAAAGATATAATATTCATATTGTTCCTCACAGTATTTCAGGATTTAGTTGAAAATTTCAGAGTGAATTTTCTCAAAATTTCAGTTTTGTGGCATGTATCGTTGTTGTTCTAAGGTCTTCAATTTACGCTGCTTATTTTCAAAGGATATTACAAGAGATAAACCTATCTAAATATTTATCACGATTTTTGCATTCTTTGATAGAAACTATAGGAAACATGACATAAATAACGGCTTAACTGTTTAATTTGTAAAATTGTAAAAGATGCTTGCTCGAGAGATCGAGAGAAACGAGAAATTCTCGACGAGAGAAGGGCTTTCTCTCGTCTCGTCTCGAAATTTTTCTCGAGAGAAAATATCTCTCTCGTCTCGTCGAGACGAGACGAGACGAGACGAGAGACGAGAATCTCTCGTCTCGGCGGCATCACTACAGCAAACGCAGATCTTTTAATTCGTTTGAAGGTTAGAAAATTTTAAAACTTACAAATAACATGTGGTATTCTAATTTGCCATTTGTCAATTGAGAATTTAACCTTCCAGTGCACGGGTGAAAAAAAGTTGGGCCAGTAGACGGGTTGGGTCTCTCAGACCCTAACTCAATATATTTTTTTTTATAAAAAATTTCTTTTTTCTAGTTTCATTTATTTTTTATTTTTTGGTATTGAAGAGTTTTCTTTACCTCAAATAATAAGAAAGCCAATTTTCTCATTTTTTTATATTTTTAATAATTCAAATTAAAATTTATTCTTTTTTCAACATTAGTATCAAGAACAATGAAAAAATGATAAAAAAAATGCCTGAATAAACAATGTCGATGTTAGGATTCTTTAAACAAGAGGTCATATAAAGTTTATCAACTGAAATAAGAAAACTAATTCAACAACAGGAATAAAAAAGTTCATATGAAATATCTACTACTTTTGCTCACTACATTCGGAACAAAAAAATTGCTACGTGCTCTAAACATAAGAAATTATTACATTGTTTACAGTAATATTTTGTTTTACGATCTTTACAATATTTCGTGTTCTAAAATTTCTACGAAATTTTAACGAATTCGGGATCTAAAATTTACCAAGTCTATTTACTTCAACTTCATAAGTATCCATAATAAAACAAAATATAATGTGTACTTGTCCAGAAAATTACAATAAAGACAACTAAAAAATAACTCGAATATTCCCCGAATACTTACACCAATGCACGGGTTGGGTCTGACAAGACGTTTCTCGTGATCTATCATGCCCTAAGTGATAAACTTGACTGAAAACAAAACTAATCGTTAGGGAAGGAGCCTACCGAAAGGTACAGCGGAGCTCCTCACCCAATTTATTCAATGACATCAGAAAATAGCGCCATAAAAACAAAACGCTCGGCCTGTCAGACCCAACCCGTGCACTGGAAGGTTAATATACTATTTTTCCTAAAATATAAAATAAAAATATTTCATAAATTCTCTTTTCTAAATTTCTCTCTAGGTCTCGGTTAAAGCTTTAAATAAGTATAAATATACACGAGATTTAAAAATGAGTTTGCCAAAGAAGTTTCACTTGTGACATGTGTACTTTGTACGTACGCACTTTTTTTCAATAACATAAGTGCATGAATAAAAATGTTTATGATGTATGAGCAGGTAAATGAATGAGAGGTGAAAAAGTTAAATTCAATCTAAATAATCGAACAAATATCAGTAATATCTTACGGGCTTTGTGTAATGGAGCTTCAGTGCCATGCTCGTCTACATCAATGTAAGTTTTTTGTTCAAAAATGCTTATATTCATCGGTTCGTCAGTTATTCCACTCAAATCAGCATCTGATACCAACTTTGTGATTCCCATCTGAATTGAAAAGAAAAATTATTAAGTGCGTCAAGACACAAGCATTCCTGAAGAAAACAGAATGAAACTTGTTATTTCATTACAAACTTAAATAATTTATTTTTTGTAATGTTCCTGGATACTGCTTTAAGGAGATAAAAATATTCCGCCATAATTCAGAAAGTACGTATTCCCTGGATCAGGTCGGGAAGAATTACATCTTTCGTTTCATTTTATTTAACTCACTAATAGTATGAAACTATAGATAGGTATGCTTTAGGATAGCATTTCCTAACCTTTTTCAGCCACGGATCCCTAGAAAATCAAGGGCAATTATCATGCATCCCCTTAAAATGAATTGTGTACTATCTATGTTAGTAGAAAACAGAAAAAAAAATTATAATAGCAGGTTTTCATAACATATTCAGTTTAAAAAATCTATCTATTCAATCAAGATTCATTTCCTCCCCGTGGTTCAACCCCTTGAAGTATTCGTACCAAAACTCGCATCCGAGATGACATAAAAACTATCTACCTACCAACTCTCAAACCTGTCGATCCAAAATTGTGCATTCTTTAGTGTAAAAAAAATTTATATCCTCCATTGGGGCTCATCTCCTAACCAATTGGTACCACAACCAAGACGCCATGAAACACTATCTACCTAGCAACTTTCAACCCTATTGCTCTAAAATTTCGCCCTTTAACGTGTAAATAAGATTCATTTCGTCCCTTTGACCCTATAGCTCCAAAATTGCGCCCTTTATCATGCGATCAAGTTTAAAATACATGAGCACATATATACATAGTTACAAATATATAAATATAAATATATATATATATATATATATATATATGTATATATATACTATATATATATAACATTATATATATATATATATATATATATATATATATATTATATATATATATTTATATATATATATATATATATATATATATACTATATATTATATATATAATATAATATATATATATATATATATATATATAGTATCTATATATATAATATATATATATTATATATATATATTATATATATATATATATATATATATATATATATATATATATATATATATATATATATATACAGGTTGATTCACGGTGGATGGCACATTAGACGTTTCTGGTGAACCATACGACGGATCACTTTGAAAATTTAATGGAGGTTATAGTCGGACATTTTCTACTCAAATAAAATATTTTTGGTAATGCGGTGTTGCCACTTCTATTAGAAAGTAGTAGCAACTTTGATTTTTCAAATGGAATATCCTGTATATAATATCATTTTAAAATCTCCAACAATTTCTCGATAAATTTTTATGATATTTCCCTATTCATTACCGTTTTCCAAAAAAAAAATTTTTTTTTTATCTTCGGAAATCAAGACTATGATATCGAAATTTAGGTTTGAGTTTGGTGATACTTAGAGGCTTCCTACACTTTAGTCTAATCTGCGGTACTTCAATACAGGGTGGTAAAAAAATTCTGTTATTTTGGTTGATTGAAAAAGTCACTGGAAGTTGGTTATTTAAAATGGAATGATATATGTTTATGTATATTATTGAAAATGCGGAAAGCTGCTGAAATTTGCTTTTTACCTATGTATATCATACCTATACCTAACTAGTCAGGTTTCGGACTTATTAGCATTTATTTGTGAAAATGTTCCTTGTACATGGTGTCCTCATTCGGTATTTGGTAAGCATGCCATGATCACTATTTGACAGTAACGTTGTGACAACCTACTAATAATATCGATATTCTTGACTCTCAGAATTTGCAAATACCTTCAAACATGATGGAACAAAACTTATCAAAAGAAGTTCTTATGAATTTGTTTATTATTTTTGGTATGCGTTATTGTATATAGACGAATTGTTACAAAGTATTACCCAAACATTTGAAGCTTTGGATCCGAAAGAAATCAGATCTTCCATTTTTAAGTGCTTGAAAGTGAACGGCCAGCAATTCGATAATATTGTGAAACATTCCACATAATTGTTTTCCTTTTTTATAATTATTTATATCAATATTTCCACTATCAAGTCTCTTGGTGCTTTTTCAAAGTTTATCTATACGCATTGAAATTTTTCTGAATTCGTATAAATTTCTTAAGGTTTATTGGCGGTAGATTCGGATACATTTTATTGATTTTTCACATGTTCTGCTGATAATTTTATCGAACTGTCCAAGAACAATAAACAAATTCATAAGAACTTTGTTTGAATAGTGTTGTTCCATCATTTTTGAAGGTATTTGCAACTTCTGAGATGTCAAGAATATCGGTATTATTAGTAGGTTGTCACAACGTTGCTGTCAAATAGTGATCATGGCATGCTTACAAATACCGAATGAGGACACTATGTACAAGGAACATTTTCACAAATAAATGCTAATAAGTCCGAATACTGACTAGTTAGGTATAGGTATGATATACATAGATAAAAAGCAAATTTCAGCAGCTTTCCGAATTTTCAATAATATACAGAGCATTCCATTTTAAATAATCAACTTACAGGGACTATTTCAAGCAAACAAAATAACTGAATTTTTTTACCACCCTGTATTGAAGTAACGCAGATTAGACTGGAGTGCAGGAAGCCTCCAAGTATCACCAAACTCAAACCCAAATTTCGATATCATAGTATTTCTGAACCAGGGCCGGCCTAAGGCAAAAATTGCAAGTGTGCGAGACTCAAATTTTATGCCCCTGCAGAGGGGTCTGGGGGGTATGGAATTTTTTAAATTTAAGGTCCAAAAACACAGTTTTTGTGCACTTTTGCTCCTTGTAGAACATTAAATTTATGTATGACAATTTGATTCATTATTGATTGACTTGATATGTTCAGTACTCTTCCTTGTACTAATCACTATTATGTCAAATAAACTAATGAAAGCTTAAATCTTCATTGTTTTTGTGAACATAAGAGAGTTGTTCTTTACAGTTTACTGAGAATAATTTTTTTCTCCGCAGTAAGTTTGTGGATTTTTCCATATTGAATTATACCAACTGATGATAATGTGCAATTTTCAGCGAATCGAAAACTTAGGGTTTTTTGAATTCCAATGCTATTCCAACGAAAATCTTCCACTTTTATCGGAATCTGAACCTGGGCCATCATCCAGAGATTCTAGATAATTGTATTTTCTTTCATGTAACAACCGAGATACTATTAAAATAATAATAATAAATAATGTTTATTTGCACAACCAAAATAACAGTTTATCATAACATCAAGAATATGAAATAAAACTTGGCTCTATAGATAGGTAAAAACTAAAATATTCAATTATATAACCAGGAAAAACAGAGATTCTATAAAAAAACCAGACTCTTAGAAGTCCACCGTACTTTAAGGAAAGCTGTTATACGTCAGGAAAATTCAAAAAATATAATAACTCATAACGTTCAAATCATTCTAGCAGAGTATGCATGTTAATTCTTCTTTTATTTCATGTTGTTTCTTTCAGTTTTGCTTAGTTTTGTCCATTATACTCAAAACCTCTTCAGTTGGTAATAAAAGTAGACATGTCAGAGATGTTTCCTTGAAACTTTTGAAAGTTTTTTTACTTTTTAAATAAATAGGTGTTCTATCATACTGTCTTTTCATGATGTATACATAGTTCCTCTAACCAATTAATTTATTCGTCCTCTCCTTTATTTTATTATTGATTTTCATGTTCAATGATAAAAACCATTGGAAAATACGGAGTCCAAAAAAACACAAATTGCGAAGCTAAACGTTCGAAAACTTGAAATAAAATGAACGTAAATACCATTACAAACAATGTAAACAATCCGTTAATGGCCCATGCTCTAGTACCGATATTATCCGTTCCGGCGCTGCGATCTTAATTTCAGACGCCAATTGGCTAGAAATGGCGGGTGAGGGGGAAGGAGGCAGGAAGATGAGTCACAACATTTTCCGCGTCCTGTCACGAGACGACTGTTCTACTGACCTTGGACCTTGGTCAAGGGCATCAGACTGTATTTCAGAACTCATTGGGGTAGTTGGGTAGATCTTCGGTTTTACTTTGAATTTTAACTGTAATAGTTTTAAGACAAAATTCCTTCTATAGTCGGCAGCAAATCATTGGAAGCTTGCGATTTTTAGCTGTGTGAATTAATTTTTCAATCCACAAACTGGCCCGACGCTGAGCGAGGGGTGTAGAGGGGAGTGTACAGCTGTTTAGTGTCCAAGCTTCCAATGATATGCCGGCGAGTATAGTTTAAATATTTCTGCCCAATATTTAAATCAGTTCCTAAAAATTTTCTGAATTTATTATTTTTTTTTACAAAAATTGGTCAATTTAATGCCTCTCCAGAAGGCTTGAGTGTGCGGCTGCATACTCCGCACACCCCTTAGGCTGGCCCTGTTCTGAACTCAAAGATATCTGCGTTTTCATAGGTCTTGATATCCGAAGAAAAAAAATGATAATAATTTTCATTTGGAAAACGGTAATAGATAGGTATAGAGAAATATCATGAAAAGTTATTGGGAAATTGTTTGAGATTCTAAAAATGATACTATATACAGGGTGTTCCATTTGAAAAATCAAAGTTGCTACTACTTTCTAATAGAAGTGGCAACACCGCATTACCAAAAATATTTTAGTTGGGTAGAGAATATCCGACTATGCTCTCCATCACATTTTCAAAGTGATTCATCGTATAGTTCACCATAAACATCTAATGAGTCATTCACCGTGAATCACCCAGTATATATATATATATATATATATATATATATATATATATATATATATATATATATAAATATATATATATATATATATATATTTATTTATTTATATATATATATATATATATATATATATATATATATATATATATATATATATATATATATATATAGATATATATATATTATATTATATATATATATATATATATATATATATATATATATATATATATTATATATATATATATATATATATATATATATATATATATATATATATATATATTTATTTGAATTGTTGTTTGCTGTGAACCATTTTTAACTTTTTGATAGTTATTAGCAATAACAGGCTTGGTGAATCTCATTTTATTAAAAGTTATTGCTGATAACTATCAAAAAGTTATATATATATATATATATATATATATATATATATATATATATAAATATATATATATAAAAATATATATATATATATATATATA
Organism: Cynegetis impunctata; assembly: GCA_030704885.1. Classification (NCBI taxonomy): domain Eukaryota; kingdom Metazoa; phylum Arthropoda; class Insecta; order Coleoptera; family Coccinellidae; genus Cynegetis; species Cynegetis impunctata. The sequence continues at coordinate 186,550 of JARQZK010002949.1, read as the reverse complement.
TATATATATATATATATATATATATATATATATATATATATATATTATATGAAATTGAGTTTTAGGTGTCAACCATCATAAAAAGTAATGAAACGAAGAATTATCTGTGTCCAGTTCCACACTGCTAATCATACCCATGAATTGTCTGGAGTGTAATGTGCGATTAGAAACTCTGTTTCGAGAATATCCTTGTGCTGATAATCTGAAAGATATACTCACATTTCGTAAGAAACCGTCCATATTAATAATAGATTCAACTTTGAACCTGGGTAGATGCACTTCAACATATTTACGGGAGAAATTGCGCCTGTTCCACATATCAATACCGTTGTGCTCTATGATAGGCAAACCATCTATATCATCCGGCAAGTAAATGAAAAAGTCGGCTTTTTCGTGCAGATAAGGTAACGCCAGTATCCTTAAGTGATACTTGGAGTCATGACTGATCATCAGATGAGCAGTTAATTTCATCATGTCAACTTTCACAACCTCAGTTTTGGAATTATGAAAATCTGCTTTATATGTATCATTTTTAGGAAAACTGTATTTAAATTTTCCACGAACAAATTGGGTACTAAGTAACGTGAAAGGTTTCGTATCGTGTATATGCTGTTCTCTGACGAAATCTTTAATTTTTGAGGATGTCTGATTCTCGATCCACAAATTAATTTTGCTAGCTGTCTCTTTCGGCGTTTTAAGGTTGACACTTTCAAATTTTGTATGGAAGTAGTCTTCAGCTATTGTTTTGAATTCTGGTTTTATTTCAACGCCACTCCTTACATACGCTCTATTAACGGTATGTATTTTTGGGTCACTTATATCTTTCAATTCGTCAAAAATTGATTTGAAAACATTCTGTATTTCTTCATCTGATGCGGTACTAAGGTTTGTAACATTTTTTATTTCGCTCTGCGTTTCGCCTCTGGCTCCAAGAGAAATGAGCGCGAGCATAGATTTAATTGAAAATGAGCTGTACACAATGTTTTCTTTTGTGTCATTGGTAATTTGCTGAAAAGATATATCAAGTTGAATACCAAAAAAAAACAGGATACTAAATAAACAATTACATTCGTATGGGTTCGAAATCATTCAGAAAATCCATACTTTTCCTCAATCAATCTGTTATAAGATTTAATAAAGTACCTAATAGACTTGTTTATTCAAAAATCACATAAGTAATGGAAATATTGACGCAAAATTATTATTCGAATAATTATGTGAAAATGAACATCTCTATGGTAAGGTATTATAAGAATATCTTCTCTGCTTGTATGATATTGACGAATAGGTATTAAAATTCATACACGTTCATCAACTCGCCAAAGTATAATTTTTTTTATTTTCAGACAAAATGAGATAAATATATGACCAATATTTTTGAAATGAAGATCATTTTTTCAGCAGATAAGATGTTGAGAAGAACACGAATTTTTAAGTTGAATTAATTATAATGAAAGATCATTATATAAAAATAAAATTTAGATCATTATATAAAAATTAAAATTATGACTCACTTCATAGAGGTGGATAGTAAAATTATTATTCGCTCCAACGAACTTCAAGGGTATATTACTTTCTTTTCCACTGACACAAGTAATGACTAGAAATGTCAACAAAAAGAACTTCATTCTCGAATATAAGAGAACTTAGGAACAGCATCAATCACGAATAACCTATCTCGGTTGATTTAACTTCTTGAATAATGTCTGTGCAACCTTGATTTTTCTTATATTATTGATCTTTACGAGTTGACCCCAAAGACAAAATAAAATGATGATTTGTCATTGGAACGTTCTCTAAATAGATCTATCATTAAATAAATATTATAAATAGTTGATAAGTGAAAGCAATTTCTATAAATTGTTGGAAGACTGATCTGAACAAAGGAAGTGTTATCTGTAATTCTTAACCCAAGGAGATAACAGGGAACCTCATGTAGAAATTCCTTCGTATTGAATTCAAACCATTTCCTTCAGATGCAACCAATAATCTAAATAAAGATTAATGGCTGAAAAAAAAGTGAAATATTTCATAAAACAATACCAAAAGTTTCATAAACAAGTTTTGTTTTCAATCAATTATATTAACATTCAAAAAAATATTTTCAGATAAAATGAAAATTTGTTATTGGTCATAAGAACTAATTATATTAGATCAATATTATATAGAATGCCTTATTAGCAGGTCTTCACTTTGGAAACCTGCTTATTAAAATGGGTTAGCAAAGTTGGACCTAGGACCAAGATAGTTTTTCATTTCATGACTTTTTATGATGCTTGGCACCAAATTATGTATTAGCGTTGTGTACACGATAACGGGTGCAATTATGAAGCTAGGTAGTTTGGTATGTTATCTTGGATGGGATTGTTTTGGTTCGAATTGGTTGGGTGATTGACCCCACTGGGGGCAAAATAAATATTGTTTACACCATAAAGGGTGCAATTTTATAGAAATAGAGTTGAAAGTTTGTAAGTACGTAGTTTCGTATGATACCTTAGATGTGATTGGTTTTGGTACGAATTCGTTGGGGGGTTGATCCCGCGGGCACGAAATAAATATTGTTTACACATTAGAGAGCGCTTTTTTATTTTGAATTTGGAAAAAAAATCATAATTTAATGAATATATATTTTAAACTGGATGCGTTAAGAAAACCTGCTCTTCTAATGCAGCTCGCTGCGATAGAGTTTTATTCTCTTCAAACTTGAATTCAATTCTGTGCAACTGAATATCTGAACAAAATGAGAAATTTGTTGATCTAATTACTTTATTGAATTCCAGAAGTTTGCATAAAATAGTTTATGGATTATATTTTATTATAATTTTTTAATTTTTTATGAATTCCTATCACTTAGTAATGGCATCTATTTTATTGATCTCAGCAGCTCATTTTTATTTTTGTCGAGGATCAGTGAATCTTCCAACAAGCAGACTTAATCCGTCGTATAAGATGGCGAACAAAAATGGGTGGTCTGCTTTGAACTCTTCAATTTTCTTATTTGGGGCTTCAACTGTTTCTTCCTCTGGACCAACTGCAAAAAAAATGTATGTAGCTAATTTTCATAATTATGCACAAACCACATACTCACACACACACACACACACACACACACACACACACACACACACACACACACACACATACACACATACACACACACACACACACACATATATATATATATATATATATATATATATATATATATATATATATATAGTGTGTCGCATTTAAGATGAAGACACCCCCATATTTTAGGTATTCAAAGGAATATAGACTTCAATTTTCGCAGAGTCATAAACGGCGATGGGTCATATTTTTTTTAAGATACTTAACTGAATTTTGAATTTTAAACTCAGCCTACTACGAATTGGCAAATTCGCAATATTTTGTTTCGCGTATGAGATATCGAAAGAAGTTATAGAAAAAAAATTGCTCAAAATATTTTTTATGTCCATTCACCAATTTTCATGACAAAATGCGAATTTTTAACTTTTTCAATATTTTGGTATCTTAAAATCATTTTCAGTTTTCTTTTTTTTTAAATTTGATACTTATCTAGATGACAGAGACCTCACCCACTGTTAATTAATCATTTTTATTAGGAAAATTTTTGTTTCATACATATTTGATAAAATTTAATAAGAATAATATAAATGTTATATAATAAAAACGTGTTATATATTTTATTGAAATATTTTAATACAAAGCACTATTAAATTGACAAGTTGTCAAGTTTTTACTTACCATAGCGCACTAGTTACAAAATTAAAAAAATGAACTTCATAATTTTTAATTAGGTATTACCAAAATATTGAAAAAATTTAAAATGCGAAATCTGTCATGAAAATAGGTATACGGGCAGAGAAAAATACTCTGAACAACTTTTTTCGATATCTCTAACGCGGAACAAAATATTAAGAATCGGCCCTATTTGTCAATTCGTAGTAGGCTGAGTTTAAAATTCAGAATTCAGTTAACTATCTTAAAAAATATGAAACACCACCGTTTATGACTGTGCCAAAATTCAAATATGAATTTCTTTAAATAACTTTAATATTGAGGTGTTTACATATTAAATGCGACACACACACACACACACACATATATATATATATATATATATATATATATATATATATATATATATATATACATATATATATATATATATATATATATATATATATATATATATATATATATATATATATATATATATATATATATATATATATATATATATATATATATATATATATATATATATTTATATTTATATGTGTATAAAAATTTCTAGAAGAACTCACAATTAGGTACTGTCTCATCCGATTCAGTGCCGATTTCATCTATGCCAACAGATATTTTCTGAATAATTGCAGAGATATTGACATCCTGTTGGGTAATTCCACTCAAATCAGCAGAGGAAAATAGTTTGGAGACACCCATCTGAAAAAAGAATAAATATGAAGAAAAACTTTCTCAAAAAAATGTATGGCATCAAATTGTATCAAATCACTGGAACTCATTCGCCCTTATCGTAATCCCTGACTTAACTGGAGAATTTGCAGGGGTAGCTAAAGATCTGAAGACATAACATTTTGACACAGTTAGTGAAAAGTTTTGAAATTTATTGAACTGCATTTGGGGTACATTAATTAACTTCAATAAAAGAAGATTGAATTCCTGGAAATTATTAATCACTTCTAGAAGCAATTTTAAAAATTTCGCTTGCTGAGATTTCTAACTTTACAAATCATCAAGTTTTCATGAATATGCACCAACCGAATAACATGACAGCAAAGAGTTTTGACTAAATTAATGAACAGCATTGCATTGAATAAAAATGAATATAAAAATTGTTTTACTGTTACTTTTCAGTTAATGTTTGTTCAACGTCCACTATTATCCAAACTTTAACTTAGAAGGTACCTTAATTGTCTCAAAAGTATTGGGACGAAGTTTCAAATTTTTTACCTTTGTGTGTCCTTAAGCGTGTATATTTTGTTATGATTATATATTACATATGTTCAGTTTCCCTCAATATTTTTACAGATATATAGTACAATGCGGAATGAAACGCAAACACTTGAAATTTTTCTCTCCATTAAAATCACCGTGTTGCCAAAAATCCAAGAATAAAATACACAACAAATATTGCATATTAACGAAAATTATGTTTTTTCATTTATTTATTTTTTATTAGCAGTAACATTTCATTCAGTTTTTTAGAAAGTCAGGAATGATGTGACGAAACGTCATATTGTTAATAAAATCTGAAATTTCCTGTTATTCCTCATAAAGACACATAAGTATAAAAACCAAACACACACACACACACACACACACACACACACACACACACACACATATATATATATATATATATATATATATATATATATATATATATATATATATATATATATATATATATATATATATATATATATATATATATATATATATATATATATATATATATATATATATATATATATATATATATATATATATATATAGATTTATATATATATATATATATATATACACATATAATATATAAGATAATAGTGATCGTTAATAAAACGGTAGTATTCGGATAAGGGATGTGGATCAATAACAATAAGATATTTTGAAAAATATAACACTGCGATTGCAATTTCGGTCACTAGACCATGATGGTCTAGTGAACGAAATAACAATAAGATATATTTACCCTTTATTCATTTAGCCTAGCTTTCGAAACTGATTAGTTTCTTCCTCAGGGCAACTGAAAAATAACATCAATATTAAAAAAACAAGTAAATAAACAATGAATATCTATTCTCTGGATGCGAGGTTGATATCTATATCATATACATTCAAAAATTTTTGCAAAAAAAAGAAACCGGTAATTTAGTCACCCAGGATAAAATTCAACGAAATTAATGGTAAGAATAATGTTACGTTACAAAGTCAAATGTCAATGTCACCCATTTACTGGACCATCGAATAACAGTCTATTAGAATACTCTAGAAGATATGAATATATTGGGCCTAGATTTTGTGTACCTATCTGTTTCTTTATTAATTTTACTTTCTTGTTTTTTATATGTATCATCTAGAAAATGCATCTTCTTCTATAATTCAAAGTCATATCTGAAATCTTTACATTTTCCAAATCGACATTGTGTGAATTTTTGTTAGCATGAATTGACAAAGCACATCTTGGATTTTTAGTTTTAATGTCACTTTTATGTAAAGCCATTCGATTCTGAAGACATTGGGATGTTTGTTTCATGACAGTCCGCACATTCTACTTCGTACACCACATTAAATCTTAGGTTTTTTGGGATAGCATCTTTTAATTTCGAATACAGGTTTGATACTTTTCTTTTACACTGCGACACTATCTTTATTGATTTATGATCTTCAAAACACTTTTTAGTTTTGTTAGTGAGATAAGGGCTATTTGTTAGGCTTCGGTATTTGATATATTCTCTCTCTTCTACGACGACTGGCTTAGTCAGACTTTCAGTTGGTCTCTCTGATGTAGAAAACAGAAGTTTCTTTAACATTGTTTTAGGATAGGAATTTTCAACTATCAACTCAAACAGCTTCCTAATACTTCCATCTCTGAAAGGAGGATCACATATTTTAACTATTCTGTTTTTTTGTTCTCTTATGAGATTTATTTTGAAACTTATTGGATGATGTGATAAAAAATGTATGAACTTTCCTGCTGATGTTGTCTTTCTGTACCAATCCAGTTTCACCGTATCATTGATTCGATACACTCTGGTATCTAAGAATTGAACAGAGTTATTATGATCTTCAGTTTTAATTGTCAATTTCAATTTCTGGTCAAAATTGTTGAAAACTTTTACCATTTCTTCAATACCTGTTGATGGTTAAGATATTATAAGATCATCTACATATTTCTTTATGAATGCGAGTGTGAATGTTAACTTTGGTATACAGGATTCAAGTAAATAATCCATCACATAAAGCGATAAAATGGGGCTAAGCTTTGAACCCATGATACAACCAAACTTCTAGAAGTTTCCATCATACATAAAGTAACCAGACTCTAGAAGTTTTCAAGATCATAAAACAATAAAGATAGTGTCGCAGTATATAAGAAAAGTATTAAACCTATATTCGAAATTAAAAGATCCTATCCAAAGAAACCTAAAATCTAATGTTGTGTACAAAGTGAAATGACTGTCATGAAACCTACGTAGGACATACATCCCAATGACTTAAGAATCGAATGCCTTTACATAAAAGTGAAATTAAAACTAAAAGTCAAAGATGTGCTTTGTCTATTCATGCTAACAAAAATTCACACAATGTCGATTTGTAAAATGTAAAGATTTTCGATATGATTTTGAATTATAGAAGAAGATGCATTTTGGAAATGATACATATAAAAACACAAGAAAGTGAAATTAATATAAAAACAGATACACAAAATCTAAGCCCAATATATTCATATCTTCTAGAGTAGGTATTCTAATAGACTGGTATTCGATGGTGCAGTAGATGGGTGACATTGACATTTGACGTTGTAACGTAACCTTTTTCTAATCATTAATTTCCTTGAATTTTATCCTGGATGACTAAATTACCGGTTTTTTTTTGTTCAAATTTTTTTTGAAAGTATTGGACATAGAGATCTACCTCGCATTCAATGAGTAGTGATTCATTGTTTCTTTACTTGTTTTTAATGTTGATGTTACTTCACAGTTGCCCTGAGGAAGAAACTAATCAGTTTAGAAAGCTAGGCTAAATGAATGAAGAGTAAATATATAGGAATAAATGTCCTAGTTTACTATATATATATATATATATATATATATATATATATATATATATATATATATATATATATATATATATATATATATATATATATATATATATATATATATATACAGGGTGACCCAGAGCTACGTAATCGGTCCATAACTTTATTGTCATTGAAGATATCGATATGAAATTTTCAGAGCAAATATTACCTGACTAAGTCTATTTTTCAAAATAATTTTGAAGAAAATTGCACTTCTGGTTTTGCCGGAAGTGATATCAACTTTGTTATTTCAAATGGAATACCCTGTATATTTTTTGATTTTCGAATTTCTTATGTAATTTATAATAAAATTGTTATTACATTCTTTGTACCTAAAATGAACAGTTTTCGAGTTATTAATTTTTTTCGTAAAATTTTGACAGTTGCGTCTTCAACAAAAATAGGCTATAACTTCTTTGTTAGTAGGTCTATTGGTATGCGGTTTAGATTTTTGTAGCCTTGAAACATTGTTTAATTCATTCCATGTCAAAATTTTCCATATTTCAAATTTATTACTTGATAAAATCTAGGTTGAAATTGGCAAATTTCAAACGTTAATAACTTTCATATTTCTAATGGAATGCTATGTATATTTTTGCATTATTGAATTTGCTATTCAATTACCTTTGGATTTGTATAACCATTCCCTATACCTAAAGTTAATAATAACAAAGATATTTTACAATTTTGTAATAATTTATATATCAATACACTTGAGAAATCGACTAGCGAGTTATTTTTGACGTATCTATGGATACCAATTACGAAAATTGTTTAAAATTTAATTGTGTCACCTTTTCTGCTCATTAGGTTTGTAGCACCTGATGCTGATATCCGAAAAGATATTGAAAAAATAGTAATTCTAAGACGTTAATATTCAATAATTATTGTTGTTTATAAACAACATATGTTTGTAGTAGACTGATGTCAAATTGCAATGTCAAGTTTGACATTATCATTTTGGTCAGGAGGAGTACATTCGCATGATCCAACAGTTACTCCAAATTATACATTTCAATGTTATACAGAAAGAAATCAATGCTTATTAATAACAGAATCACAAAACGTAGTTGAAGCAGAATCAGAATATTTTTCATGATAAATTTTACTACCTAGCAGAACATTTCGATCCGCTTCTCCAATACAGTAAACCATATTTATCATATCTTGTCGCGTAAAATCCATTTTATTGAGTGAAAAAATACTAGAAAAGGTGACACAATTAGATTTTAAATAATTTTTATTATTGGTATCCATGGATACGTCAAAATAACACGCTAGACGATTTCTCAGGTGTATTGATACGTATATAAATTATTACAAAATTGTGAAATATCTTTGTTATTATTAACTTTAGGTATAGAGAAGGGTTATACAAATCGGAAGGTAATTGAATAGCAAATTTAAAAATGCAAAAATATACATAGCATTCCATAAGGAATAAGAAAGTTATTAACGTTTGAAATTTGCCAACTTCACCCTAGATTTTATCAAGTAATAAGTTAGAAATATAGAAAATTTTGACAAAGAATGAATAAAACACTGTTTCAAGGTTACAAAAATCCAAACCGCATACCAATAGACCTACTAACAAAGAAGTTATAGCCTATTTTTTATGAAGACGCAACTGTCAAAGTTTTACCAAAAAAATTAATAACTCGAAAACTGTTTTTCGTAGATTTTAGGTTAAAAAAATATCATGACAATTTTATTATATATTACATGAGAAATTCGAAAATAAAAAAATATACAGGATATTCCATTTGAAATAACAAAGTTGATATCACTTTCGGCAAAACCGGAAGTGCAATTTTCTTCAAAATAATTTTGAAAAATAGACTTAGTCAGGTAATATTTGCTCTGAAAATTTCATATCGATATTTTCAATGACAAAAAAGTTATGGACCGATAACGTATCTCTGGGTCAGCCTGTATATATATATATATATATATATATATATATATATATATATATATATATATATATATATATATATATATATATTATATAATATATATATATATATATATATATATATATATATATATATATCAGTTTAGAAATGTATGCATTGGTTTCCGTCAAGCGACTGGAAAAACTGGAGTACCTACGCTTCACCGCATAAGAACTGGTGTGGCACCCGTCTGGATCAACCTCATTAGACCTCAGCGACTGTATAGCTTTATAAAATGTAGAATACCTAATCCTTCATCCCAACAATACCCATAGATGTACCCTGGATGATTTGCGGATAGACAGACAAGAAGCATTGGACGTGGCCAAATATTGGGAAAAAAAATTGTAGTGTATCCGGACACGAAAAAGTAAGTATCAGTTTACATTTAATTATTGCATTTACATTAATTCGAAGTACGATAAATTGATTGAGAAATTGAAGCAACTTACCTTTTTCAAAATTGGTATCATTTCGATACTGGATTCCACTTTGAATTTTGGTAAATAAACGTTCATATGAACACGTTTAAAATCTCGTTCATTCCAAAGCTTTCTAGCATCCTTCTCAACCTTGTGAAATCCGTCTACTTCATCCGGTAAAATAATAATCATGTCGGCCTTCTTGTTTTGATACGGAATTCTCAACATTCCGATTCCCAACTTAGGATTTTTGTCCACCAAGAAATGACCGGTCAATTTCATCATATCAATTTTTACCGTTTCGTTTTTGGATACATAGAAGTCCATTTTTTTCGTTTCGTTTAATTCAAAAGGATGTTTCCATCTACCTCGGAAGTACAAGCTATTGATGAGAACCATATTTGTGAGGGCACTAAAATGATTTTCATGGGTTATGCCACTAATTTTGCTAGCAGTTTGTTCTTCTACCCATGCATTGATTTTTCGTGAAGTGTTTTGAGGTGCATCGAAATTAACGTTTTCTATCTTAGTGTCAAAATCTTCTGCTACTTTAAGGAATTTTGGTTCGACGTTAATATGGTGGTTCAAGTAGATCTTGTTTGCTAAATGAATATTCAAGCTACGAATTTTTTTCAATTCGTCGATGGCATTTTCGAAAGATGTTGTTATGTTTTTATCAGAAACTTTCCAGTTGAAAGCAGTTTTGATTTCTCTTGAAGTTTCTCCTTTCGATCCCAAACAGATCAGAGCAATGATTGCGTCAAGGCAAAATATGCCATACACAAAATTATTTTCTTGTATTTTAATCAGCTCCTGTGAAAATTATTTGCAAAATTCAAGGATTGTATTCATTAGAAATTTCTTTAAATTATTTCAAAATGTTTTGATAAAAGTTTGCGTGAAAAAAGAGAACATTTATATATATATATATATATATATATATATATATATATATATATATATATATTATATATATATATATATTATATATATATATATATATATATATATATATATATTATATATATATATATATATATATATTATTATATAAATATATATTATATATATATATATGTATATATATATATATATATATATATATATATATATATACGTGAGTATTGACTGGCTAGTTGAGGAAAAAATTTTAATGTAAAGTTCTGAGGTTAGTGTCAGAAAAAATTGTTGGGCTAGGTTAAAGAATACTCTTTGTCATATGGTCGAGCTTTCGAAATTGGTTTTGTCCTTTTTCAATACATCTATAATAAAAGAACGAGTCTGCGTTACATGCAGCATTTACAAAACAGGTTAAAATATACTTACTAACATGAGGTTATATAAATTTCGAAAACGTAGCTTTTCTCTTCTTTATTTACGTTTTCGAAATTTATATAGCTCCATGTTAGTCAGTAGTTTTTACTTGTTTTGTAAATACCGTATGTAACTCTGACTCGTTATTTTATTATAGATGCCTTCTAAAAAGAAATAACCATTTCCGAAAGCTCGACCATATGACAAAGAGTATTCTTCAACCTAGCCCAACAATTTTTTCCGACTGCAACCTCAATATTTTACATTGAAATTTATATATATATATATATATATATATATATATATATATATATATATATATATATATATATATATATATATATATATATAAATATCTTTATATATAAATATATATATATATATATATATATATATATATATATATATATATATATATATATATATATATATATATATTGTCAGCTTTATTTATTCTTCTTGAACCACATTTTGCTATTCTTATTTTCTTGGAATGAAGATCATAAAAATTTTAAATGTCAATATTTCATGTTCTTTAATTAACCAAACGTTTCGGCCAGGGCATTGGCCTTTATCAATGGGATCTACAATCAGCAACAGGCATTATATCATAACACAATGTTACAAATTGACAGTGATATAAAGATACAATAAATTCAAAAATAAACGTTAAATAATTATGACAGAAATGAGCTTCGATTTTTATGTTTTTTTAAAATTTTTGGTTAATTAAAGAACATGAAATATTGACTTTTAATATTCATATGAACCTTATTCCAAGAAAATAAGAATAGCTATATATATATATATAATATATATATATATATATATATATATATATATATATATATATATATATATATATATATATATATATATATATAATCACTCGCATCAGTGCGTACATCGACAAATAGTAGAGTTAATTGAATCAAGAATGTATTTATGTATTTACTCAAAAAAATAAAGATGAATTATAGCCCAAGAACAGATGAATATTTTATTTTTACCATTGTATCAATTGAGTATCTTCTACTTACATAAAACATATTGACAGAAAGAGCATTGTTATTCTGAACAAACTCAGAAACCTCTGTTTTAGTACAAGCAGCTGAAGCCAGTAGAAAAATAATCCACAAATACTTCATCATTATACATATGAATATTGATTGTTATAGATCAACAGTCAATATGTTACTCAAACCAGCAGAACTCGAAGTAATATAAATATTATTTCACAGTCTCTTATGATTTGGCTCACTTGAATTCAATCTAAATGAAATTTGAACTTATGACCTTTGTACATGAAGAGATGCAGTATACATGTAATTAGGCTACTCGATAAATATAATGCCTAGTTATTATTGATCACTACGAATAAATGTATTCATATTGATAAATTCGAAATACAAAATTTATTCTACAAAATGTTTCTGTATTCGGAATGTCAAATTTTCACTTCTTTTCACAATACTCATTCCATATTTTATAATATCTAGGTATATATACACTTTCTTCCGGTTTTTAAGACAAACGTCTGTGTTAGTTTCAGTAGTTTTAATAATTTCTTGTATTCATTGTGTATTATTTTTCATGAGACATTCTAGTTTTTATGTGTCTAAGTGTATATAAGTATTTAATTGTTTTTAAGGTAAAACTTAACTCTTTTATATTTTAGTGACCAGAGCAATAAATGTAGGACATAATTTGAAAAAGGTCGCAGTGACGACTGAAACGTTATTTATACTACAATAGAAACATCTAAATTACAGTATTTATTTATGAACCACACAACCTGTTGTGAAAATATCGATCCAATATATATATATATATATATATATATATATATATATATATATATATATATATATATATATATATATATATTTGAAAAACTTGGTTCACGGAATGAACCGCGTAAAAGATTTGAAAAATCTCGACGTTTCGGCTCCTTTTGCGAAGCCATCTTCAGGAGAAGTGAAAGGGGAAATAATTCAGAATCGTGGCCTCAATCTGCCTACTCCACGAATCGAATTAGGAGGAATCGGAAACAATACGATTGCGTGGTCTCAACCTGCCTACTCCACTAACCGTACTGCTTCCTGTCAACTCTGAAGTCTCAACCTGCCTACTCTTCATAGTCAACTGACCGGCCGATCGTCGCGTGGCCGTATTTATAGGGGTGGGGGGCGGGTACTCACGGTCATCAGTGCGAGGTGCACTCTGATTGGGTGTCATATGGCGACCACTGAGAAGTGGTTTCCATGCTGATGGGAGTCTGTGACTGTCATCTCTGGTGTTCAAACAATTTGGACGTTTTTCTGTTTCTACAGCTTCACGGAAAATTCGGGATTTGAAAGATTGTACGGGAGCAATAGTTCTTGTATTGGGGAAATCGATAATGTGGCCTGTTTGGGTGTGATGTTGGGAAAGGGCGTTGGCGATATCTGAGTGTCTTACCGAAAGTGAATGTTCTTTGGCACGAATCTGAATTCGTCGGTTCGTTTGTTCTATATAAGAACGAGGACAATTGGAACAGGGAATCTCATAAACACCGTGATTTTCGTTAGGAATTTTATCCTTGACGGATCTGACCAGATGGGAGAGTTTTTGTTGAGTTGAGGAATTTTCCGTGAAGCTGTAGAAATAGAAAAACGTCCAAATTGTTTGAACACCAGAGATGACAGTCACAGACTCCCATCAGCATGGAAACCACTTCTCAGTGGTCGCCATATCACACCCAATCAGAGTGCACCCCGCACTGATGAGCGTGAGTAACCGCCCCCCCCCCTATAAATACGGCCACGCGACGATCGGCCCGTCAGTTGACTCTGAAGAGTAGGCAGGTTGAGACTTCAGAGTTGACAGGAAGCAGTACGGTTAGTGGAGTAGGCAGGTTGAGACCACGCAATCGTATTGTTTCCGATTCCTCCTAATTCGATTCGTGGAGTAGGCAGATTGAGGCCACGATTCTGAATTATTTCCCCTTTTACTTCTCCTGAAGATGGCTTCGCAGTAGGAGCCGAAACGGGGAGATTTTTCAAATCTTTTACGCGGTTCATTCGGTGAACCAAGTTTTTCAATACTTCCGACCGCGGAAATCTTTCTGAAATATATATATATATATATATATATATATATATATATATATATATATATATATATATATATATATATATATATATATATATATATATTTATTAATATATATATATATATATATATATATATAATATATATATATATATATATATATATTATATATATATATAAAAAAATTTAATTTTTTTTTTTTTCAAAAAAAAAAAATTAAATTTTTTCAAAAGTTTTGTTAAAGCCTCGAATGTCGTGGCGAAACGTCAACTTTTTAATAAAATCGAGTTTTTTGAGATTCAACAAGCCTGTTATTGCTAATAATTAACAAAAGATTATATATATATATATATATATATATATATATATATATATATATATATATATATATATATATATATATATATATATATATATACAGGGTGATTCATTATTATGTGTAAATATTTTAACGGAAAGATTTTGAGCTCGAAATATGAAGATCTAACCCAGTTTGCCTAAACAAAATATTTCTCCTTACTGATTTACAGGGTGTTTTATTTCGATCATTATACATGAATTTTGTTCATTACTTCATTGCTGCTTGATATTTCTTCATGATATTTGGCAGTAAGTTAAAGTACTTTGGGACACATCAAATAATAGTAAAGAAGACTTTCTCGCTACCACCCGTGGCGTACGGCAGGGGCACGGGACGAGCTCTCGTTTCCTAAATTCTACGCCACTGGTAGAATTCTCATTTTAGTATAATTTTTCGATTCTCCAATATTTTCTCTATAAATAAGGCATTCTGTTTTCGTAACGCTAGAGCCACTATTTTTCGAGATATCTAACGTTGAACAAATGGCTGCACAATTCCTTTGACTTTTATGTACGAGTGATGTCGGTGAGAAACACCCTGTAAATCAGTAAGGAGAAGTATTTATTATAAGCAAATTGGGTTTAGATCTTCATATTTTGAGCTCAAAATTATTCCGTTAAAATATTTACACATATTAATGAATCACCCTGTATATATGTATATATATATATATATATATATATATATATATATATATATATATATATATATATATATATATATATATATATATATATTAATTTAATCTTGTATCTTCATTTTAGTTGACCCAATGTTTGGATAATTTGAATAAGCTGCTATTTATTTGGGACGGGGTCATCAATGAAATAACCAAAATATTCTCGACCGACGTTTCGACAATTTATTTTGTCAGCTTCAGGGTTGCTGGAAATGAGATAGATGCTACATATTTGATGTTAACATAAGATATACAAAGCACAAATTCTTAATATGATTCACTGTTTACACAGAAACAGTTTAGAAATCAAAAAGAGGATTTTCAATGTTTAAAAACAGATATCATGGAATTAATTATGAAAATTGTTTGTTTTATAAATGTAATTGAGGTGATCAAACAATATCATACAAATATAACGGCAATTTTCTGTAGTCAAAGTTTCTGATTTATTAAGATTTACTAATCGGATGAGTGAGGAATAACCCCTACACAAAATTTTTTTTTATTAAAATGGCATTGAAAACTAACATATGAAAGGCAGCGGACGAATAAAAGGCAGCGGATGTATGAACCATGACAAAAAACAATATGTTATAGGGTAAGCTCTTTATTTTGATTATTTTTTTTATTTTATTCAGAATGTTCAAATATCCTTGTTCTCGAATGAATGGAATTATTTAATTTGGTCTATAACATTTCATAGATCAACCGCTTATACAATAATCGTTCTTTCTTTAAAATAACTGTTTGTTCAAAATCAAAAGAATGGGTACCTATTTTAAAATGTTCAGCTAATGAAGCTTTTGGTTGTATATTTGTTTTGCTGATTGAATATTTATGATCTTCTATACGTTTGCCTAAATATATTTTAGTTTGACCTATGTAGTACTTGTTACATTGGAGACAAGGAACTTTATAAATTACATTTGATTCTTGATCTCTGGAAGTTTTATCTTTTAATTTGATGTAGAAATTTAGGTAGTTAGTGTTATGATTTTTGAAAACTGTAGATATATCTTCCGTTCTGAATATTTTGGATAGTCTCTCTGATAGGCCTTGTATATATGTTAATTTTAGATAAGTATTTGTTTTACTGTTATTGTTTATACTATCTTTTATATTTCGTTGTGTTACTTCATTTATATTACTGGTATAATTATTTTTCAAATCATTAATGTTGAGAATTTTGGAAACAAACGGCTTAGGATAATGGTTTGATTGTAGATCATAAGTTATATAATTAATATTTTTATGTCAGAATTATTTGTCTGATCGAAGTGAACTGTAACGGTCATGAAGCTGTTGAATGTTTGAAGAACTATATTTTCGGTATGGCTTGGTATCGCCAGAATGATATCATCAACATAACGTTTGAATAATTTAATTTCGAATGGAAGCTGATTAAGACAAATCTCCTGCAATTTTGCTATCACAATATCTGCACAAATTGGGGATAAGCAATGTACCATACCAAATACCAAAACCAAACCTCTGCTTCCAAACATGACCATCAAAAATTTGTAAGTATGATATTGTTTGATCACCTCAATTACATTTTTAAAACAAACAATTTTCATAATTAATTCCATGATACTTATCTGTTTTTAAAGATTGATAATTCTCTTTTTGTTTTGTAAACTGTTTATGTGTAAACAGTGAATCATATTAACAATTTGTGCTTTGTATATCTTATGTTAACATCAAATATGTTGCATCTATCTCATTTCCAGCAACCCTGAAGCTGACAAAATAAATTGTCGAAACGTCGGTCGAGAATATTTTGGTTATTTCATTGATGACCCCGTCCGAAATAAATAGCAGCTTATTCAAATTATATATATATATATATATACAGGGTGACCCAGAGCTACGTAAACGGTCTTTAACTTTTTTGTCATTGAAGATATCGATATGAAATTTTCAGAGCAAATAGGATCTGACTAAGTCTATTTTTCAAAATTATTTTGAGGAAAATTGCACCTCCGGTTTTGCCGGAGGTGATATCAACTTTGTTATGTCAAATGGAATACCCTGTATATTTTGATTTTCGAATTTCCTATGTAATTTATAGTGAAATTGTCAAAACATTCTTCATACTTAAAATGAACAGTTTTCGAGTTATTAATTTTTTTCGTAAAATTTTGACAGTTACGTCTTCAACAAAAATAGGCTATAACTTCTTTGTTAGTAGGTCTATTGATATGCGGTTTAGATTTTCGTAACCTTGAAACATTGTTTTATTTATTCCATGTCAAAATTTTCCATATTTCTAACTTATTATTTGATAAAATCTGGGGTGAATTTGGCAAATTTCAAACGTTAATAATTTTCTTATTTCTAATGGAATGTGTATATTTTTGCATTATTAAATTTGATATTCAATTACCTTAATCGATTTTTATGACCATTCCCTTTACCCAAAGTTGATAATAACAAAGATATTTTATAATTGTGTAATAATTCATATATCAATACACTTGAGAAATCGACTAGCGAGTTATTTTTGACGTATCCATGGATACAAATTATGAAAATTGTTTAAAATTTAATTGTGTCACCTTTTCTGTTCATTAGGTTTGTAGCACTTGATGCTGATATCCGAAAAGATATTGAAAAAATAGTAATTCTAAGACGTTAATATTCTATAATTATTGTTGTTTATAAACAACATATGTTTGTAGTAGACTGATGTCAAATTGCAATGTCAAGTTTGACATTATCATTTTGGCCAGGAGGAGTACATTCGCATGATCCAACAGTTACTCCAAATTATACATTTCAATGTTATACAGAAAGAAATCAATGCTTATTAATAACAGAATCACAAAATGTAGTTGAATCACAATCACAATATTTTGATGATAATTTTTACTAGCTAGCAGAACATTTCGATCCTCTTTTCCAATACAGTAAACCATCTTTATCATTACTTGTCGCGTAAAATCCATTTTATTAACTGAAAAATTACAAGAAAAGGTGACACAATTAGATTTTGAATAGTTTTTATTATTGGTATCCATGGATACGTCAAAATAACACGCTGGACGATTTCTCAGGTGTATTGATATATAAATTAATACAAAATTGTGAAATATCTTTGTTATTATTAACTTTAGGTATAGGGAATGGTTATACAAATCGAAAGGTAATTGAATAGCAAATTCAAAAATGCAAAAATGTATATAGCATTCTATTAAGAATAGGAAAGTTATTAATGTTTGAAATTTGCCAACTTCACCCTAGATTTTAGCATGTAATAAGTTAGAAATATAAAATTTTTTGACAAGGAATGAATAAAACAATGTTTCAAGGTTACAAAAGTCCAAACCGCATACAAATAGATCTACTAACAATGAAGTTATAGCCTATTTTTGTTGAAGACGCAAGTGTCAAAATTTTAAGAAAAAAATTAATAACTCGAAAACTGTTCATTCAAGGTCTAAAGAATGTTATGACAGTTTTATTACAAATTACATAAGAAATTCGAAAATCAAAAAATATACAGGGTATTTCATTTGAAATAACAAAGTTTACATCACTTCCGGCAAAACCGGAAGTGATGTCAACTTCTTTCAAAATTATTTTGAAAAATTTTTTCAAAATTATTTTGAAAAATAGACTTAGTTAGGTAATATTTGCTCTGAAAATTTCATATCCATATCTTCAATGGCCAAAAAGTTATGGACCGATTACGTAGCTCTGGGTCACCCTGTATATATATATATATATATATATATATATATATATATATATATATATATATATATATACAGGGTGTTCCAGAGCTACGTAATCGGTCCATAACTTTTTTGCCATTGAAGATATCGATATGAAATTTTCAGAGCAAATATGATCTGACTTAGTCTATTTTTCAAAATTATTATATATATATATATATATATATATATATATATATATATATATATATATATATATATATATATATATATATATATATATATATATATATATATATATATATATATATATATATATATATATATATATATATATATATATATATATTATATATAGTAGTATTGAAGAATGTGCCATATTTAATTCACTAAAAACTTACAGTTGAAGATACACAATGATTCAAATGAATTATTAACATCTTTATTGAATAAAAATATCACATATTACAGATTAGTCACTCTACCAGATATAATGCCAACATTGTCGTACAAAATACAGAATATGAACGGGTGATCAACTTGAAATATTTCAGCAGCTTGTTTGGAATAGTGCAGTGATCGTGCTTCACCAACAGCTGAAAAATAATAAAACTTACTAATTTTCGAAACATAACTGTAAACTTTATAATCAAAAACTTCTGTTTATCATATATATTATATATATATATATATATATATATATATATATATATATATATATATATATATATATATATATATATATATATATATATATATATATATCTTTGAATTATGTTTGCTGTGTTGTAGTAGAGCTCTCAAACAGTACAAAGCTTTGAAAATTGATTGAACCACATTTATTGACTGGAGATAATGATATTCTTGTTTTAGAATGACGTGAATTATCTGAAAAAGAAGGTAAACACACTTTCATTCACAACAATTCTTCAAAACAATCTTTAAGTTCCTATCATTTTCAGATTCGTGTTATCCATATTTTCGGGAAACCATGTTGATTTTTCACGAACTTCTATCTCAGACAGCATGTATTAGTTTTGTATACATGTATATAATTTTCAATAGCTAACTATTCTTCAGCCTTGACCTTGGACTACTTATTTTATTGTGATAATTTTTTGATTTGTGATGTGTTTTTAAGTCTTTATTTCGCTTAATATATTTTACCTTGATTCACTGTAGGAATTCAACGACAGAATATGCTGGAGGATCCTGTTCAATTATATTAAACTCTAATTTAGTTAATTTTGTAACGAAAATATGGCCAAGAAAGACACAAAATACTCACCACCGGTAGCTGAAGCAGCTTCGACACCACTTTCGTTCACGTCTATAAATGTTTTTTGTTTAACAGCCGAAACATGTACGTCATCTTTGGTGATTCCACTCAAATCCGCTTTGGAAAATAAATTGGTTATCCCCATCTATGAAAAGATAAATTTTATTAGATAAAAGATTTTACGAAATTTGCTTTAAAAATTGTTCTAAAAATATATCCTTGAATATTATGTCACAAAACATATCAATAATTTTTTTTCATTTGATCATTATTTGTTTTTACCATCCGATTGTTTCCGTATGAATACAAATAAGTATTAAGAGTTTTATAGATAAAGATAACAGTAGCAGAAATGGACAGTTATTTAACAAAATAAAATTTTGTGATTTTAAAACATGGTTGCGATATTATAAGCTTCCTTCCTTAGATATTATTTTGCTCTTTATAATTGTTTCTCTAGTTTTCTTTCCATACTCTTTTTGACGGGGAGCATATGATTTCACTATTTGAGTTATATAGATAACAGTTGCCGAAATGGGCAGTTATTTAACAAAATAAAATTTTGTGATTTTAAAAACAAGGGTGCGGTATAATAAGCTTCCTTCCTTAGGTATCATATTGCTCTCTATAATTGTTTCTCTAGATTTCTTTCCATAGGTACTCTTTTTGACTGGGAGCATATAATTTCAATATTGTCTCTGTGTTATGTATGTAAATAGTAAACACTCGACTCACATGAGCATTAAATGTATGTACGTATACTGTAGTTAGTTACATCAAGTTATAAAACTTTATTAACTTACTTTTCTAAGTTTGTACTATCATTTCTAGAATTTTCAATCAGCAACACCTGGCTAATCGCATTTTTCTTCAAAAATTCTATCAGCCAGGTGAACCTCCTTACCAAAAATAATATCAAATATAACATCCTCACTTTCATCGGAAATTCAAGTAGAAAACTTAAATCACTCTTATCTAAGCATAACATTAACATTGCTTATGGTACCGGTAATAATTTGGGAAATCATATAAAGAATAATAAATCTAAAGTTCATAAAGATCAGGTGTTTATAAAATTAATTGTGGTGATTGTGATAAGTTTTACATTAGTAGAACTTTCAGAAGTTTTCAAACTAAAATTTCAGAACACAATCGTAGCTTTGTTAATCAGAAGTCGGATTCACATTATGCAAACCATTTAATCCAAGAAAATCACACATTCAATTTCATTTTTAAAATATTAAATACTGAAAGTAAGGGAATTAAACTTAATTCTCTAGAATCATTACAGATAAATAAATACAAGCATTCCGGTCTCCTATTGAATAGCCAAATCGATCATACTTCAAGCCCCCTTCTCAATCTTTTCAAAACTACCGAACTACCTGACTAGCAGTTCACAATTGGTTTTTCCTATTCTGATAATTATTTGTAACCATCTTTCTATTTACACAATTTGTCATTTCTTTATTTCTTTTTTTCGATATAACAAAGTAACATAGTTAGCTTGCTATTAGCATCTGAAGAAGGTGAAGTTCCACCGAAACGTGCGTCATGCGTTATTTATTTTAATAAATGTGTAAATTGTTATTATTAACCATTGTTTTAATAAACTCGAAAAATACTAAGAGTTTTTCATGTAGTCAAGTTTTTTCACTTATGTTCAAAATCAATAATAAATTTTTCAAGGAAATGACAAGTGAGACTTCATCAACAAAGCTGATTTTTCATTATGTATTAATATGCTCCTTAGATATTTTATATGCATGTGCAAGATTTTAGTAATTGATAAATACATCATAGCACAATATATTTATTTTATTATCGTGTTGGTCAGTATATAATATGAATATAGCTTTTTTGCAGGATTCCTCTTGAAGAAGTGGCTGAAGACATCAAATTGTATGACATATCGAGAATATTTTATTATATGCAAGAAGAAAAATAACTCGAATGATGAAGAGGTACCTACTTGGGGTCATTAAAATATTTCTCTAATGTGTAAAAATTTGGAAAAGTAATAGTTCCAGAAACTTTCAGTTAAAAATATCATATCTATCATATCAGCAGTTATTCCTTCAATTTTTTTAAATGAAAATATCAAAAAATGAAATGTTCAAACTGAATGCATATGCTTAGCTCCTCCAAATTGACTTAGAAGATTATAAATTTGGGGGATAATACGGCTTAACGGACGGAGTTTAAATTCTCACTCGTTATTATTGTTTAATAATTACTGAAAAAAAAGAATTTCAACGTATTGTGATGACTCTTTTTTTGTCATTCGCTTCAGTTCAAAATATAGGTACTTACATTTTTGAGAATAGGGACCATGTCAAAACTAGACTCAACTCTAAATTTCGGTAAATAAACTTTCACATAAGCTCTAGTATAGTTGTAGTTCTGCCATATTTGCTCAGATTTTTTTTCAGCTTGAGGTAAGCCATCAATTTTATCAGGCAAAACGATGATAAATTCAGCTTTCTTGTTTGCAAACGGTAGTTTTAATAATTTAACTTCAAGCTCAGGTAATTTCATGATTTCAAAATTACCAGCCAACTTCATTGTATCAACCTGTACTTTTTCAGTTAGAGATTTGTGAAAATCTCTCTTTTCTGTTTCGTCTTCATCGAAGGCATGGAACCAGTTTCCTCGGAAATACAGGGTGTTCAGTAACACAAACCTAGTTAAAGTATTCAATTGATCTTCACTCATTAACTCTTTTATTTTTCCATGTGTTTCCTTTGTTACCCATGAATTGATATTTTGAGCAGCCTCTTTGCCTTTATTGAAATCAATATTTTCAACACCAGAACGGAAATCTTCTTCAGCTATTTTAACAAAGTTTGGTTCGATTTCCAAACCATCGGCTAAATAAGCCCTACTTGCTGAATTGATGGTAATATGATTTATATTTTGGAAATTTGTTATTACATCTTTGAATGCTTGTTTGATTTCTTCATCGGTGATATTTAGTTTTAATGCGTTCTTGATCTGACTTGCTGTATCCCCTTTTGCCCCTAGTGAAATAAGAGCAAGAATCGACTGAAGAGAATATGGACTGTAAACAACGTTGTGATTATTGTCCCTTGTGACTTCCTGAAAAATAAGTGAAAAATTCATTAAAAAAAATATTTATATTATTATATTTGATTCAAAAATAGATTTCATTGACACAAATCGAGATTACAATATTTCAATTAAGATATAAATTTCATAATGAAAAGTCCTTAGGAGTAAGAATTTACTATACAAGGAAAACAAGTAATTAATTTCATTTATCAGTACAAAATATGTTTATTTTAATTGGCTGAAACCAACAATCCGAAAGAGAATATTCATAATTAATAATAAAATTGTTCTTAATTAAAATCCTATCTATTTCATAATACACAGTAATTAGATAACATATTTGATAAATAGAAAATATAATATTTCGAAAATATTGCAATGAGATTTTATTCTTCAGCCTTAATGTGCTTTATATATATATATATATATATATATATATATTATATATATATATATATATATTATATGTATATATATATATATATATATATATACATATATGTATATATATATATATATATATATATATATATATATATATATATAGAAATAACAAAATATTGGGGAATGCAGCTAGTAAAATGAAGAAAACTTAGATACGAGTTTTCGACAATTTGACTTATTATTTCAATCTTCGAGAATACTACAGCGATATGACAATAGTACCAACGTATTTTTGTCAAAAATACTTACTTCTTTGATGACGCTGAGTACAAGGATGCTAACAATGTGAAAATTATTACTACTACCACATACACATAGTGACATCTGTATTCTGTATTTTTGGGAGTGCAGTCGAGACCACAGCCCCATTGGGCCCTTTGTGCATCCTCCCCGGGAACATCACCAGCCTAGGCTCCCAACCATCCCAGTCGTTTGAAAAAGAGGGTGATTGCACCTAGGGGGATTTCCCTCAAGGTGGCTAAAATTGGCCACCGTTCACCCAGAATGGATTCTCGGAGTGACGAGATAGCGGGGCATTCACAGAGGACATGTTGTACCGTCTCGTCTTCCTGTTCACAGCCTCTGCAGAGAGGTGTGTCGCTTAATCCCATATTAAATAAGGGCTTCCGAAGTTGGCAGTGTCCCGTTAAAATTCCCACGACATTGCGTAGTTTTCCTCTGGGCATCGGCAGGTAAGTCATTGCTGCATCTTTATTGGGATAGTTTAAAAGTTCCCTGGCAAGTCTGCAGGTGGTTGTTTCATCCCATAGGATTTTGAATTTTTGATGGGTGTTCTCTTTCAACATTTGTGATTTTGCTGTCAGCGGTAGTAGGCTGGAAGGGCCAGGACCGAATATGTTCAGGCCGGCTGCTTTTCTAGCCAATTCGTCAGCTTTTTTGTTGCCATAGCATCTCGAGTGGCCTTTAACCCAGCACACCATAATTTGGTTTGTATGGGCTGCACCCGCAAGTGCTTGATGGCATTCCCATAGTGACTGTGAAGTTATTTTATGATTCTTCAGGGCCAGTAACGATTGTCTACTATCTGTGTAGATTTTAATGGTTTTGTTCGTTATGTTCCTACGAGCAATCTCGTTCGCGGCTATGGTTATGCCCGTTAGCTCTGTCTGAACTATGTTGGCACATTTGTCCATGGTCCAATTAAGTTGAAATCGCAGGTGTCTCGAATATATTCCACAGCCTGCTCCTTTTTCTTGCTTTGATCCGTCCGTGAAAATATTGATCTTTCCTCCATCGGAGGTCTCATTTCCACTGTTTGTGTGTATTGAGTAGGGTTTATCAAAAACAAATCGCGGGGGTATGCTTTCTGCCTTAACCTGTAGCAGGGGCATCGTGTCAGTAGCCTCAAGCCACAGGCGACGTCTAGTCTCCCCACATCCTACTTCTGGCTTTATACCAATAGTCTCAAGGCGTGCCATAGTTGCCAAGGCCACTTCTTGTAGATAAATATCCAAAGGTGGCAGGCATAGCATCACCTCTATTGCCCTAGTTGGTGTTGTTCGCATAGCTCCGGTCACACTTAGACACGCGGTCCTTTGTATCTGCCCAAGCTTGAGTTTTGCTGTTGCCTGTTGGCTTTTAGGCCACCAGACAACGGCTCCATAGGCTATCATCGGTCTCACGATGGCAGTGTATATCCACATGACCTCCCTGGGTACATAGTGACATCAGTAAGATAAATTGTTGCAAAAAAGTCAAGCTTGACATATTTTGTAATGAAACTGTAGTTGTAAACATATTAAAATTACTTTAAGACCAATTCGCAGAATGCAAGTTTAGTATGCTAGATAGCATAAATCCACTACTAGTCATTTTTGTCGGAGGTCAGTGATATGTTGTTACAAAGCATAGATCAATGAAGTAGGCATATATATATATATATATATATATATATATATATATATATATATATATATATATATATATATATATATATATATATATATATATATATATATATATATATATATTTATATATATATTTTTATATATATATATATATATATATATTTTTATATATATATATATATATATATAAATATATATATACAAGGTGGCCCACCACATTCGCCTCGGCATTTCTACGAGAAATGAAAAGAGAGGGGAATACAATTTTGCACTGTCATATGTGGGTCCATGAGGATCATATTCCAAAATTATTTTGAAATATACAGAGTGGCCCAAAAGAAAGGTACATATCAAAGTTATATTTATTCTTATGAAACAACCTATATTTCTTCATATTTTTAGATACTATAGATCAAATGAAGGTATTTGTTAATGTTGTATTTTCTACACCTAAAATTGAACGTTTCTGAGAAATGTTGAGAAATCAAAAAATAAATACCATAATTTAAAAATTGTTCACACCCTGTAACACGAGCTGCTCGTAACTGAATTTACTGCCTATCTGAAAGGTTGAAGTTCACTACCACATAAGGGTTGTATTTCAATATTGTACAGAGTGGTGAAAAAAATTGCATCAGAGTTTGGGCACATTTTTTATTGAATAACTTCTTAATGTTAAATGGAACATCCCGTATTTAATGGCATATTCTGACGCAGAAATAGATTCCCTTAAAAACTGTATGAGGGTTCCCTATACTTATCATATATGATTTTTACGCAAAAGACGTTTTCATATTCTTCTTATGAGTAATTTCTTTACCTTAAAGTTGGAACATCCTGTATTGTAATGAAATGCTAAAAACATTTTTGAACTCATTCTATTGAAAAATTAACAAATTTAAATGGTATAAGAATAATTAATTTATCAAATGCTCAAAGAGATTTCCATTATTCTCGATGCATAAGAGAACTTATCTCTTGAAATAAGAGCTGAACTTTCAATAACATGTTTTGCGGTACGGAACGAAACGCTCTTCTTATTCGAAATTTGAGTTTTTTACTTGCCTGCATTTTGCTTGAGATACATCGTATTTGCAAAAATTTATACTTGTGCTTTTAGCGACTTTACGTTTTCCTTAAATATAAATTCAGTTACGAGCAGTTCTTACATGTAACAGGGTGTAAACAATTTCTAAATTATGATCTGTATTTTTTAATTTTTCAAAATTTCGCAGAAACGGTCAGTTTTAGGTATAGGAAATATAACAGGAACTTACCTTTATTTGGTATCTAAAAATATGAAAAACTATAGGGTGTTCCATAAGAAAAATAAAACTTTGATATGTAACTTTCTTTTGGGTAACTCTGTATATTTCAAAATAATTTTGGAATATGCTCCTCATAGACCCACATAAGCCCCACGTGCTAATTTTTTCCCAACTCTTTCCATTTCTCATAGAAACACCGAGTCGAATGTGGTGGATCACCCTATATATATATATATATATATATATATATACTTATATATATATATATTATATAACTTTATATATATATATATATATATATATATATATATATATATATATATATATATAGATATATATATATATATATATATATATATATATATATAGATATATATATATATATATATATATATATAGGTACTACGAGTATTGCCATAAATAAAATTCAGGGTACTTGGTAGTAAGAAGGGCTAATTATTAAGAAAACCAATCTTCGTTAAATCTACATTTCCAGCCTAGTATGCGGTATTTCTTCAAGATGCTAAAAAGAAGTACATTTGAAAATAATAATTGACAATTCAAAATTGTCAGAAGTAAGTTGTTGTTTTTCAATGTAATTTTTTTTTCGCATCCTGAAGAGAAAGGTCTGAAGTATAGATGTTTCAACTCTTAGTTTTCCGAAAAATTAGCCCTTCTCACCGCCGATTACCATAATATAATAATATACCTATAATGATTATAAAATACTCCCATAAATCATAATTCCAAGTAAACAAATCCACAAATGTTTCGAAGTTTAGAATAAAAAAAATTCTTACTCACTCCATATAGCTTGAGATCTAATGCATTATTGCTTTCTGGAATTGTTGGTAGAGCAAATGCACCTTGCAAATATCCACTAGACAAAAAGAAGAATGTTAAATATAAATACATAATTATGAACAGTAGGTAATTTCCAATTAAAATCAACTAGTGCACACTAAATACACTTCGCCGACTACCAGCTGCTGCCGTTCAATATTTGAAATTTTACCAGAGTAAAGAACGCTTTCATCATTTCTTTATAGTATTCACTATCATTTCGTTAATTAACCTATAACCTAGTGTGGCAATTTGATATGGTTTGGATATTATTCTGTAAATATATCGTTTTTTAAGATTGAAGTTCGAATGGGGTATTTCAATGAGGCAATGGGGATTTCCATGATATTGAAATGTACACAAATATACTCATGCGCTGTATCGCAAAAAATAATAATTTTCCTTGGAAATCCCAGAAGCTATCTCTATTAAGTAGTACATACCTGAAATCGTTAAGCTTATTCCTCTACCTACATATTTACTTATATTATAAAGCGCAAAAGTTTGTTTGTTTTTATGTTTGTGAGTTGTAAGTTTTTGATTGGTTAGTTTTTAAGATTTTGAGTTGTTTTTTTAAGTTTTCAACTTTGTAATTTGTTAGTTGTGAGTTTGTCATTTCGCTAGTGTATGAAATTGTAGGTATTAATTTTTGTATGTTTGTAAATTGGTCAATTTGTTTGTTTGCAGTTTCTGTAAGTTTGTTATTCTGTAAGCTTATTCCTCTGCCTACATCTTTACTAATATTATAAAGCGCAATAGTGTGTTTGTTTTTATGTTTTTAAGTTGTAAGTTTTTGATTGCTTAGTTTTTAAGTTTTCAAGCTTTCAAGTATCTAAGTTTTTATGTTTTTATGTTTTTAAGTTTTTAACTTTATAATTTGGTAGTTGTAAGTTTGTTAGTTTGTTAGTGTATGAGTTTTTAAGTATTAATTTTTGTAAGTTCGTAAGTTTGTTTGAATGTACTTTGCATTTTTGTAAGTTTGTAAGTTTGTTTGAATGTACTTTGCATTTTTGTAAGTTTGTAAGTTTGTAAGTTTGTATGTTTGTAGTTTGTTTTTTTGTTAATTTGTTTTTCTAAAAGCTTATGAATTTAAAATTTTGTTAGTTCAGATGTTGGATGTAAACTACGAAGCGGCTCATCCGATTTCAGAAATTCATTTGCTAATATCAAAACCGGAATTTTTATGCTAGACGTTTCCTAACTACAGGCATCGTTCGAGAGTTACGTATTTACTTGATTATTTTTTCTTAATATTTTCAGTTGCAAAATTGATCTCCGCGAAAAGCTCTTTTAATTTTTGCGGGATAATATATAGACTACGTAAGTCCATTTCAAGTTTTTTTCAATAGAATTTTTGAAATTGGATTAGTAGTTGCGGAGATAAAGTTGTATGAACAAGCAGGATATATTTTACGCTCCTGTTTTAATACAAACAAAATAAAATACGGTTTGGTGTTGAAAAGTAGGCGACAGGGCGTGTGTACTAGATAGGTATACACTTCTCTTCTATTTCGTTGTATTTATTTGATTATCATTCAATATCGGAAGGCAAGTAATTTTTATAGGTTTTAATCAAATTCATGAATAATATTTTCTTCCAAATTATTTATCCAAACTCACCATACTTTCAATTTTCAGGAAATGAAGATGTTGACTGGGGAAAGATATATGTAGATATATATGTAGTAACCAGAGTATCTGAAAAGGAATTTGGATTTGGAGATTTCTCATCACCAAACAAAATTTTTGTATTTAGAATCGAATAAAAAACTTTCTGTCTATGTTTATTCGGTAGCTGTGGTAAAAAAAGTGTATTTTGTTTATTTCATCCTTCTTTCATTTCCATTTGATAAGACTGAATTACAGAAATGTGACAATTATACGAAAATAAAACTCCCATACTACACAGAATTAGGACGAAGTTGAGGGGAAATAGAAGCTCTTGAATAAAATAGTAATCAAGGTGATCCATTAATGCATGAATGATCGAACTGTCCCATAAATGGTTAGATGCTATTATATTTCCGATTCAATAAAAGGTTTAATAACCCGATAGAGTATCAATGTCTCTCGCTTAGCATTTTTATATCCATTCCCTTAATATGATTAAACGAACGGAGGATATTTCCATAAAGTTCTACAAAAAATCTTCAAGAGGGTAATCTGGGTATGCACTCTCGTCTCCATAATTCACTTACTCTGTATGAATAATTTCGTTTCTAATTTACTTGAAAGCACTCTTATGATAGTGCATTGATGTATAAGAGAGAGAATTAAAGTTTTCATCTCCTGAAATACCCAACTATCTAGGATGCATATGTGAGATATACTTTATTCCTAGTGTTATTTAAATATAAAAGGATATTTCACATCTGGACAGATTACAAGATGAGGGGATTAAGTACCTGTTTTCATTTATTCCTTTATTTCATTTCAATATTTGATTAGTCGATTTTTCATAGTACCTACATAAATTTTGCTTGATCTTTTATTATATATAATATACATATATATATATATATATATATATATATATATATATATATATATATATATATATATATATATATATATATATATAATGGTATTTTTATTTTGGTCCCACGTTGGGCGCCAATTTTATGTTTTTACGATGGCGGAATATATAGATAGTAAATTAAAATTTGAAAACACACTATGGCAACAATAGACATCAAATTGAAATAATGAGTATATGTACGACAAAAACACTAAATAAATTATGAAAATGATAAAATTGTCAGTTTCAGTGGAATTTGAAATTAGTCCAGTCACCAGCGGTAAAAAACTGTAAAACCGTGGAATTTTGAGAATCAACACCGATTTTGATAAAAATTTGGATTGTTATTACGATGGCGGAATATATAGATAGTAAATTAAAATTTGAAAACACACTATGGCAACAATAGACATCAAACTGAAGTAATGAGTATATGTACGACAAAAACAATAAATAAATTATGAAAATGACAAAATTGTCAGTTTCAGTGGAATTTGAAATTAGTCCAGTCACCAGCGGTAAAAAACTGTAAAACCGTGGAATTTTGAGAATCAACACCGATTTTGATAAAAATTTGGATTTGAGCTTTACTTACCCTCTTCTTCAAAATCTATACTCTGCTGAAATGTGCTTTTTATTTTTTAGGAGTGAAAACTACCCCTTATCGCAAAAAATCAAAAAACCGTAGATTTTAGAATGTATTTAATTAAAATGAATTATCTGTAGATTTATTGATAGACTCAACTAAGTTTACGATTAATCGGACAGATGCAACCCCTTCAAATCATCCCCTGATGGTATAAATTTCTAAAACTAGTTTTAAATGTATTTATAACTTGAAATAATTGAAAATTGCGTCATATTCAATCATTATTCTCTATTCAAATGAAATTATAATTTTCCGAGACGCTTCAACCCTTATAAATCTTCTTCTGAGAATATGAATTATTGAAAAATATTCTCAACGATTTTTTCACAATAAGAAATAATTCAAAAGTGCATTAATATTGAATCGAGAATATTTTTTCAGTGATATAACTCTTGTCGTTTTTTAAACACAACCCTTATAAAAGCCACCCCTTGTGACCAAAAATATAAATATTGCGGTTTTGTTGCAGTAATAATGAGAGAAAATTATAAAAATTTATTTGCACTCTCAACGATTTTTTCACAATAAGAAATAATTCAAAAGTGCATTAATATTGAATCGAGAATATTTTTTCAGTGATATAACTCTTGTCGTTTTTTAAACACAACCCTTATGAAAGCCACCCCTTGTGACCAAAAATATAAATATTGCGGTTTTGTTGCAGTAATAATGATAGAAAATTATAAAAATTCATTTGCACTGAATCGGAATTTCGTTTCCTCGTCGCTCTCGGTATCCACATCTTCCTCTTGGTCTGAAACTGGTGTCCTGTTTAGACACTGCAGGTTCTGCACATTGCATTGCAAAAGAGGCTTACTTGTCGGTAACCGCACGCTGAACCGCATTCCTTTTTGCAATTACAAAATATCATTTGCAAAAGCTCCTCATGTCCCGGTTCATTTTGGTTTTTGATTGGATGCAAAATTCCGTCAATTTTAATCCAACTCCAATCAAAATGATTAATATTTTTGTTACCCAGCCATATTATGTTCTCATTCAAAGCACCAATTGTTGGAACAAGAGATAAAAATCTAACAGCCTTTTTTTAGTGGTTAAATTAATAAATGAGTTATATCTCATTTGTTCGAGGTATTCAGACAAGTTTGTTACACGTTTCAATGTATTTAAGGTAAAGTATCTTCAGTAAGTCCAAACAACATTTCTGTACAGTATCTACTGGCTTCTAAAATATCTTCAAGCGTTGAAGAACTATTATAAAATATCTTCCCTTTTCTCTTACGTCGGAACGTTTTTCTAAAATGTCGGTAAATTTATTCATCTTTATTGAATAAGGCAAAAGTTGAGTCACATCCAGTGAAGCTGTCAGAAAAAAGTATCAAATCTGCACTGTTTGGATATTCAGTTTCTAAACTTTCAGAAGAATATGCCAGTGAAGCGGAATTTTGCTCTGAAATTGAAAATTTAAAAAGTTGGTTTTTCGACGATTACTCCCTCACTTTTTGAGCTATAATATTTTCAAAAAGAACATTTTGTAAGGAATTTCAATGTCTTTGACACCACGTTGATTAAACCTTTTTTACAACCTTCCATTTGAAAAGGGTTGACCTCAAAGGATGAGCCACAATTAATACGCGGATGCAAACTTTGAGCCAACATATCTCATTCAATTTTCATGATACAAAGATCAAGAAAAGATAGAAATTTTCAGTAAAGAAAACACTACAAATAACAGCAGTAACAGTTTTTCATATCATAAATAGTTTTTGGTTTATTTGAGAAAAATGCATTTTATTTCAAAATTACGAAAATGGGATTTTAAATTAAATCAACAATTTTTTATAAATTACGCATTCTAAACTTGTCAAATCACATGGATCATATCAATAACACTTAAATTAGAATAATTGAGAGTGGGTTACGATTAATTTCATTTAGGGTGGTTATGACGAGGGAGTAAGTGTTAAATTTAAAAAAAAAATTAAAATTAAGCGACTTTATTTTTGTTATAAGTCAGTCAATTCTTATGAAAAGACTTTTGTATAAAAACTAATTTTGAAGTTTTTTTTTGAACCTTGAAAAAGAACTCTTGACTTTTATCCAAAAACTCCACTATTTTAAAATTATTTGAGGTTTAAAGTTTTCAATTTTGGGTTTACCGAAAAATAACCATTCTTCAACGAGTAATAACTCAGACGTTGTTGGGTTCACAAAGGTCATTCGAAAACGAATAGCTTTTTTCTATTACTAGCTACAGTTTTGGTTTTGATGATTTTCCGATAAAATGAACATTTTTTGAGTTATTCGTAAAAAACTGTTTAACAACATGCGTTTTTTCAATGAAAAATGCACAGTTTCAATCGTTAATAACTCGCAAATTATCAACTTTACAAAAAAACTTTATTGAACGAAAAATGCTTAGAATTAGTCATTTTATTAATTTCTGGTGTTATTTTGATTAATATCATTTTCATCCCCTAGAAGGGGTAGCTTTTACCCCTAAGGCAAAAGCACACTTCGGCACATTAAAAATTTTAAAGAAGGTTATAAATACTACCCAAATCCCAATTTTCAAGAAAATCGACCTTGATTCTCAAAATTGCACGGGAAAACGGCTGGTCACTGGACTAAATATGATTAATTGATGCGTAACTTTGTGATGTTGTGACTGTCGATATCTAAGTCAGTCTGTCAAGACTTTCGAAAGGTAATCGATAGCGATAATTATAGAGTTATGCCCTATCAAATTCTAGAAAAAAAAATCTTATTTGTTAGGGAGAAAGTTGTGCTCCGGGACCAAATTTTTACCGAAGCTCCACTTTCCTGGAGGAAACATAAAATATAAATTTCGGGTATTGAAAATCTCATTTAGCAAACTAATGAAATGGTTTATTTGC
Source organism: Cynegetis impunctata (assembly GCA_030704885.1). Lineage (NCBI taxonomy): Eukaryota > Metazoa > Arthropoda > Insecta > Coleoptera > Coccinellidae > Cynegetis > Cynegetis impunctata. The sequence continues at coordinate 152,418 of JARQZK010002949.1, read as the reverse complement.
TTTGAAATGTAGAAGTACTACGAAGCTGCAGTCACAAACATCGAAATGAAAGTAGTGATAAAGGAAAAAGTGTATTATCTCTCACTTATTCATACAATCGTTTCTATTTTTATAATATTCGTAATGTTTAGTATTATCTTGAAACAGAAATAGATGGTTGAGTAAAATATTCAGTTTTAATATAATAGTTTCGTTGAAGAACGGTTGAATAGTTGGTTGATATATTTAAGTTCTTGAAATTATCGAAAATTGTTATGATATATGAAATGTTTGGTAAAATTCAAATTTTTGAACTCTGAATTATAAGGGTCTTTATTATTCTTCATACCTCAACTTATGAATTCTTTTGATAATATTTGTCAATAGAATTTATGGAATTTTCATCTGCATTTTTATTTGTTCAATTCATAATGATGGAAACGTTAGAAGAAGGAATATAATTGAAAACTGAAATTTAAACGAACCTTAAATGTTTATTCAATTCATAGTTAAGTACTATCGAATTATGTGGACCGATTCTGAAGCTTCGTTTGCAAAATGTGCTTCAATTACCAATAATTGCAAAAAACTTGTATTGACTTCAGTTTTCAGATTTCAAATTGTGTGGTGAACCCGTCTATCCAATCAACTTTCCATGCTTGTTAAACTCCACTTTGATTGTATTTGAACGTCTTTTGCACTTTTCAAATTTATGTTTCAACATATGGCAGATGATTAAAGCGACATCAAATACAATCAGGTATATTTACCAACAACACTTGTCATTTGTCTTCACTTTGCGTGGATGAAAATCTGAATTTAACTGATTGGAAAACATATACTATGTTCGTCATTATTGTGTGATTCATTTGTTGCAAATGACAACATAGACAAATTTCAAATAGTTGATAATAAATACTATTCATTTATAAGATTTCTACTCATCAGTTACCGTAAGCAACGCTACAATTACAAATGGTGAATAAATATCTCTTCAGTTCTACAAAAGTTTCAGTTTATTGTGAAATATAATTGCTTTATTAAATCCAAATATTCAATGATCAAAAACATAGATTTCTATGTATTACATTTCCAGATACACAAAGATTTATTCCATTTGGAAAGTACGATCTCTGAAAGGATAGTGTCCTCTATATTCGCAAGCTGAAGGAAAGTGTCTAATAATCGTGTATTATGAAGGTGATCGATTGTGATTAACTATTATTTAAGACAAACAGTTTTCGTGTTGAAAAGGTAATGTAATTTCACAGTTCTTTCTGATTTTTGATATATAGTTGTGATGAAAAAAATTCAGCTCACTCAGTAGGTCCCCTACAGTAGAAAAATTTTCTCAGTTGTATAAGAATATATATATATATATATATATATATATATATATATATATATATATATATATATATAATCTCTTGATAATTATTAGCAATAACAGGCTTGTTGAATCTTAAAAAACTCGATATTATTAAAAAGTTGACGTTTCGCCACGACATTCGTGGCTTTATCAAAACTTTTGAAAAAATTGAAATTTCTTTGAAATTTATTGATTTGAAAAATATGAATAGGAACAGGCTTCTATATTTCACTAAAATTTTTCGGCTGTGGCCGTTCTTTGTTGTTTATTACGTGCTATTCAGTCCAATATTAACATTCAAATTTGTTATTATTAGATGTTAAGCGGAAACACAGAAACCTTTACCCACGTAATGTTCGAAATAGGTGCAAATTATTTTGATTTTGAAGAGTCAAAGAATAATAATAATAGGGTACTATTTATCTTTTTTTCAAAAATTTCTCATTGCGGCTGTGGCCGCAGTTATTAATTATGTGCTATTTAGTCCAATATCAGCAGACAGGTCTGTTGATATTAGATGGGAAGGGAACCACAGAAACCTTCACCCACGTAATGTACAAAATAGGTTTGAAATATTTGATTGCTGTCTTTAAAAAGACATTACTTGTGATTTTGGAGATCACATGTTCTAAACTATACTTTCTTTCTAGAAAAATTGAAAATTCTAGATGTTTAGATATTGTCTGAAAAAAATATATTCCTCTTCCATATATTCCTCATTTAAGTAATAAAATTTCACAAATTTTAAATCCACACGATATTAAAGTAGCCCACACCGCACAAAATCAAATTAAACAAATATATTCTAAATTAAAAAGTAAAACACCTCTTCTGCAAAAATCTCATGTTGTTTATAGTATACCCTGTAATAATTGTAATAAATCATATATAGGACAAACTTTTCAAAATTTAGAAGAAAGATTAAAAGCACACAAATATACCAGAACACAAACCACAGCACTAATAAAACATAAAAACAATGAGAATCATACTTTCAACTTTAATAGCACAAAAATTTTAGAAATAGAAAAAGATCAAAAACGCAGAGAAATTTTAGAAATGTTACATATTCAAAAAAATTTAAATGAAGTCGTAAATGATAGAACAGATATCAAACATTTGAGTTCAATATACGCAGATTTAATTCTTTAATTTTTCTAAGAAACAATATAAATCAAAACAAAATAATTCAACAAACAAACTCTAACCACAACAACTCATCTTCTTAGACAAAATCTAATCTATGTCTTTTTAAAGACAACAATCAAATATTTTAAACCTATTTTGTACATTACGTGGGTGAAGGTTTCTGAGGTTCCCTTCCCATCTAATATCAACGGACCTGTCTGTTGATATTGGACTAAATAGCACGTAATTAATAACTGAAGACGGCAACTGCCGCAATGAGAAATTTTTGAAAAAAAGATAAATAGTACCCTATTATTATTATTCTTTGACTCTTCAAAATCAAAATAATTTGAACCTATTTCGAACATTACGTGGGTAAAGGTTTCTGTGGTTTCCCTTACCATCTAATAATAACAAATTTGAATGTTAATATTGGACTGAATAGCACGTAATAAACAACAAAGAACGGCCACAGCCGAAAAATTTAAGTGAAACATAGTAGTCTGTTTCTATTCAAATTTTTCAAATCAATAAAAGTCAAAGAAATTTCAATTTTTTCAAAAGTTTTGATAAAGCCACGAATGTCGTGGCGAAACGTCAACTTTTTAATAAAATCGAGTTTTTTAAGATTCAACAAGCCTGTTATTGCTAATATATAATATCAAGTGATTATAAATAGTTCACAGGCAACAACAATTCGAATAAATAATTATATATATATATATATATATATATATATATATATATATATATATATATATATATATATATATATATATATATATATATACGAAGTGTTTCTACGTATTATTAGTTTGATCCAAATGCTGTATATTTGATATTATCAAATATCAAATTTTATCAGTCGTATATGAGGTGTATCAAAAAAATTAATTTTGATCAAGAGTAAAGTACCTTTATTTTTTCTCAAAAAAGTTATAAAAAAAATAATTTAAGGTTTAAGAATAATTCTCGAATATTCAATATAGTTTATTGACAATAAAAAAAATTCTCTCTTAACACTCACAACTTAAGTTTGAATATTAATGCATGATTAATCAAGAAGCCTTAATGTTCCAACTTAAACTTTCAGTGTTCAAGCAGAGAAATTTTATTAGAAATAAACAATATTGAATATTTGAAAATTATTTTACATTCTTGAAGTTTTCGATATGGTCAAATATGAAGTTAACAGTACTCTTGATCAAAAATAATTTTTTTGACAGACCTCTTATACGACTGACACAATTTAATATCTGATATTTGAATTTTGAGTTTAATGAGTTCTAGAACATGCAGAACATTTTATAAGGAATACATCTTATTGTTAAAACTAATAATAAGAATGTTTCCATATGTAGGCAGACTGTATATACATGTATGTATTCATAGATGTGTATATTTATATATACATATATATATATATATATATATATATATATATATATATATATATATATATATATATATATATATATATATATATATGTATATATATATATATAAATATATATATATATATATATATTTATATATATATATATATATATATATATATATATATATATATATAAATGAGTTATCGAGCTCTCTTTGGGGGTTAACAAATTAACTATTAACAAATATAATCATTTTCAATAAAGCTGCTGATTCTAGATATCTTAAATCAAAAGAGTTCCATTTTTCTACTGCATGGCTAAAATTTTAGAAGTTATATAAATAGAAACTGAGAAGAGCATTTATCAGTACTGTAACTCTGAAAACACCATCCTATGAAATAAACTCTGCACTTGATAATTTATTATCAAATATAGATATTTGAAATTACTCAACTGTACTCATATATAACATATATTTGTATGACAGGAACTGAACATTCAAGTTCATGTAATAATGAATGCAGCTTTGATGTAGTTGTCTCAGAGTGATGTTAAATCACACCATCTGTCAAATAAAGTTACATATTACATGGAATGCCTTGCATGTATTCGTTGTTCAACTAGATTCATTCGAGGACATTCTATTAACTTCGCAAAGTCATTTAATTCAGGGATCTGGCCGATACGAGCTAAAACAATGCAGGAACTATATATATATATATATATATATATATATATATATATATATATATATATATATATATATATATATATATATATATATATATATATATATATATATCCGCTAGGAGGTTTGTTTGATTAGTTTCAAATAAATGTCCTAGTTCACTTCATTTTATTGCCACGAACGTGTGTCGTTAACACGAAGAATTCTGTTTTCCATTCATTGCTACCTGTAAAAGGTATAAAATTGGAGCGCTTGTTACTTGCGGCGTGTGAATGTTGAATTACATCAAAATGGATGTATCAACTTTACTCTTGCTTAGCGATTATAGTAACCACCTTCGGGTGTCAGGACGTAAGAGTTTCGTTGCCGAAATGTTTTCTTCTATTCTGAAAGATGTGGTTCAATTGTTTCCGACTGGTGGCGCTGTGTCATATTTATATGTCATGGAGTTACTAGAAGAAATATGTATGACCGTTTGAAATGTTGGTTTGGTTATCACTCTCGGTGGATGGATGATACTGATGAGCCCCGATAAGGGCGAAACAGTCTGTCTATCAATTTCCATCGATTGTGATAAACAAATTAACATTTCGAACAATTACCGTCTGGGGTAGATGTTGATATTTCGATGCTTCGTGAACTCTTATAACCAGCTCCGCTAGGAGGTTTGTTTGATTAGTTTCAAATAAATGTCCTAGTTCACTTCATTTTATATATATATATATATATATATATATATATATATATATATATAGTTCCTATAAAGTAATTATAGTTTTATCATTTATTATCAGAAGATTCTTAATTTCATTTGAACAATAAAAATATAATCAATCTCATGAAAAAAAGATAAGATTCTATTTGAGAATTTTGGGTAGATCTGTAGCTCATGATTTCTTCTAATAATCAGTAATGTTTCGGTTTTTGTTAAAATTAAGTTAGAGGAATTAAGTCATTATGGGAATGATTCTGCTAGGATTTATATATTCATGAATGTGTTTTTGCAACTAGTCTCAAGGATTAGTTCACAAGCATCCATTCACATATACTGAACTGATCTCTCAGTATAGACGAATAGAATGTTGGTGTTAAAATTAAATTTCTTTTACTGAATGAAATAATAATAATTATTAATGGTATATATATATATATATATATATATATATATATATATATATGTAAATGTATATATATATATATATATGTATATGCATATATATATATATATATATATATATATATATATAATTTCATATTTACGATCGCTGTTTTTTATGAAATATTTTTTTTGAGCAGAATAGGTACTTTTGATGAATTTAATTTCATATATTATGATAATGTGATAGGAAAACTTATATATTAATTAAAAATTGAGAAATTTTGTTTCCTCCAAAAATGTGTTCAAATTCTTCAGTTTGTCAATTATTTTTCCGGTCGTAGCAGATTTGGTAAAAATTAAAGATTAAATAATTGTTTGTCAGAATTACTGGCATTTCTCTCAGTAAATAACTAAAAAATTTTCAGTAATTTACACAAATACATAAGATTTTCGAAACCTCCTAAACACAATAACAATAAATTCAGCAAAATAAAATATCTGCTGAAAATATTCTTGATAGAGTAGATGGGCAGTGGATAGATTCATTTCTCAAACAATGTAGTTGTTAGGTATAGAAATCTCAGTACCTACTCGTTTCTCTTACTTCTGAAGATCTTAGTTAAAGAAGACCAAAGTTTGAAATTTTTTGAATTCTGAATATGAAATAAATTTTGTGGTTAACATATAGGCGAACCTAAATATGTAACAGTTTTCGAACTATTTGGACCTCATCAGAATAGCACACCCAAATATGGGATTGAAAACTTCAAAGTGAAAACAAACAATTAACGAAATCCCTTGCAGAAGAATACAACTCTACCAAACCGAAGAGTTAATTTGTTGCTTTTTTTTACTTTAAAACTTTTTATTCCATACTTAGCTACTCCGATGAGAACCAAAGAGTATGAAACACGTGATAAAGTCTGCCTCCATATTTGGATCATATCAATTGTTCTCTACTTCTACTGCAAATTATTTCCCTGTTCAAGGAAAGAGAAAATTATGAAAAGATGCTAGTTGTACCATAAGAAAAAGAAACTTTTCCAAACAAAAGTAATAACCATTAAATTATCAGAAAACAAGAATTTTTTGGTTGATATGTACTGTTCACAACTTGACATTTAAGACAGCTGGAGAAAAAATGTTGCTTTGCTTCGGACGATTTGATTGCATCATGGACGATTACGTAAAAATTGTCAAGCACCTGGTTCTTATTAGTTATGCGGAATAGCGTAAACAGTTTGGCTGAAATCTCGTGAGCGCCACATCAACGGCTTAAATTAACGTGACCGTTATTAATTGCTGTGCCAACACATTTACGCGTGGTCATTCTGGGAACCGAAGCGTTGGATTTCAATTATCAAGAGCGAACTTTCTTGTGAGAATTTGTTTCTTGATCATAAAACAAAGAAATAAATATCAGGATCAATCGGAAATGCTTGAACAGCGTTCCGAAGCGCTAGAATCTTTATACTTGTAAAGAGGAAACTATATTCCCTCTTTTAAGCATATTACGGACACGCAGGTTTGTAAGATTTGGCATAGTAAAAATATATAAAGAGAAGTAGTGCAGAAAGCTAAAATCCATAATTATATGGAATATATTAAAAATATATAGAATCAAATTTCTGAATTAATGAGTTTTGCAGAAAGACTACTCCGGCGCATGCGCAATTTTAAATAATCATTTTTTACGTTCTTACTGCCAATGCACACGCTTGTAATTTACGTGAAAAAACTGAATTTGATAGTAAACTTGTAATTGATTCCAGATTTTGGCATTTGCGGATTGTTGATCAGTCGAAGGCCGCCTTTTCCACCTGCTTACCATAGCTGAGATCAGGAGAAAGGCTGTGAAGGAATATCGTGGTCCGTGAGGTGATGCGGGCTTCATGTTTGACGTGATGTCGTCAAGAAATACCAGTCTCCGAGGCGTGTACGGGCGAAATTATAATAAGAAAATGACCGTGGAAATTATTTTTCGTGGCTGTGGAGGGTATTTTTTGCGATCGCAAAGGAGAGATTTTTCAGAAATACATATCCATGTTGCATAAAGCTACGATTCCACCGGAGGAACAGTGAGAAACATTGTGGAACGTTTTTGTTGCTGTTGCTAGTTTCCGTAAATGTTCCAAAATGTTAATAAATTTTCCTTAAAATTTCCTTTATATTTCGGAAACAATTCCACCCATGGTAGGGTTGATTTCCGTCCGGGATTCCCCGGATTTGTCCTAGTTTAGGGCAGTGCCGGATTAAGTCAGCGCGGGGCCTGTAGCAAATTCGGCCCTTAGTTTGCTTTAGGTTCTCAAGTTTATGGTATTAAACTCAGATTAGAGAATAAAACCGAAAATGTGTGTGAGTGAACAACCCGGAGCGGCTATGTAGGAACACGTATATCTGTTTGCGTTCAATAATACCAGTTTTTGAAATAAACTCCCTATATATTTTTATCACTTTTATAAAATGGTTGGCTTTTTTCAAACTTTGGTAATAAAATAGTTCAAGCGTATATTATTTTAAATATTCATTAGGTACAATCAAACTTACATACGAACAATCAAATTCAAATTTATATTCATGTAAGTAAATTACATCCATGATACTTGTGAAAGAGCTATTTGAGTCAATGTGCCTACGGTCACAAGTGTTGGAGTTACAATAATATGGTGGAATGTAAACTGATGCAACTGAAATACAATGTTAGACTAAAAATGTGAATCAAACATACAACTTTAGCAACCTTATTCTGCACTAGTTTTTGATATTGCCGTTTAGTTTTCAAATACCGAGAACTAGTTCCTAAAACAGTACCTACTCGAAGCTTATTCAAAGACCCGAACAACTCGAAAGACTCAAACTCAAAACATTTTTTCTCAAGAATAACTCACATCTAAAGAGCTTTTTACAGTTTTTTCCGTTGTGCCAAATATAAATGTTCATCAAATTCTAATCGTTTGATAGTCAATAGAATTCTATTTCATTTGTTCGAGTTTTACGACTAGCTCGATCGATTACAATATCAGGGAATTTCCCTGTTAGTTTTGCAGTGCTACCTACTTGCGTGTAATGCAGTGCAAAAAGAACAAACACATAACTTGTGCGACAAGCGCTAAATTTTTAGAAATGTGGTACAACTTTGAATTATTGTAGATTTTGACACCAACGTTTCTCGTGCCAGGTATTATACAATTTATACCTACGATCTAACGTGACGAAATCGAGTTTTAGATTTTCAGGTGGGAGTGCCTAAGCGCTTCGCGTTTTAGGCATGCAGGATATTTTACGCTTATCTAAACTTATTTTATTTTACTGTCAGACAGGCGTTGGAGCGCGAGGCCCCCAATTCGCAGGGCCCGCAGCATTTGCTACTCTTGCTACGTGGCTAATCCGGCACTGGTTTAGGGAACGTCCGGGGGTCGTCCGGACGGGGCTTTCAAATTATGTCCGGATAAAACCCTGACAAATTTTGTGTCTGGGTATGTGAAGCTTTAGTCTCAGTGACGGAGATAAGCTATATTAAATGCAAACTAGTTGTGGTCGAATTTTTTTGAAACATCTATACTCTGAACTGCTCAAAATTGCACAGTATTATTTTTGGATATCAGTTCACAATGCGAATGTGGAATGAGTTTTATCGCTAGTGTCGCAGCAATGGAGGAAGGAGAGAAACTTACTAAATACACGGACGCTTTCTTCTCTGATCAAAATAAAGTCTAATTTTAAAGACTTGAGTTGCTCTGACTTTAACAAATTCATGATGGAAAAGAGAGACATTTTGGCAAAAATTGGCAAGTCAGAAAAATTCCAAGTTGAGTTGAATTAGTAAAAAGAACTTGATCTTGTTAAAATTAAAACATGTTACCTACTTTGAATTAATAGTTAATAAATAATTTAGGCTAGGAACCTAACCTATCTAACCGAACAAGATGACCTATCCTATAATTTGTTATTACAATCTAGAACTTGATTGTTGATCTACCAAAAATTATCGATATAAGTTGTTTTTCATTTGATGATACCAAAAAAAAAAGAGAAAACTGTAAACTGTTTTATATTAGTACCTATTTTATTTGTTTTTTGTTTTTTTGTTTATATCGCAAACAAGCGGTTTAGAGTTTAAATAAGTAAATGAAAAAATTAAAATATAAACAATGTTTCATTTTATTCGAAAAAATTTTATTTCACCCAGGGTTTTTAAAATTTTTGCCCGGCGTCGGCAATTTAGGTGATGCCATCCTAACCCATGGTAATAAGGACAAACATTTAGCAACAAAATGTTTCTCGATGTTCCTCCGGTGAAACTGTGTCTTTAATATAATTTAAAAATTCACAAGGAGGTTTTCAAGAAGGAGATCTGTAAGGTTAACCATCTTTTCAAGGATGATTGTCCATTGAACATTTATGCTGTTATTGGATCATACTACATAGCTTGAGTAAACTCCCATCAAAACATTCCACTTAGAAATATAGATTTTAGAGTAGTTCAGATAACAGTAAATCAGTTTCTCAGTCTGTGAATAAGTTAATTAAAAGGAATACCTGCTTCAATTACAATGTTGGTTAAATGTACACAATATAAAAGTTATCTGAAAAAAAACTATAGATATTCATATATTTTATAATCTTTTTGAATTGATTTCACCTTGAAGTCCATAATATTTAATTTATTTAACAATTTTCTCTAATTTTTCGTTATGTGTGTTCATTTGTAATCAGTGTTCTAAAAAGATATTTACTAATAAATACAAAAACTCATATTTAATCTCAGAACAACATCTTCTGGTCTCATGAAAGAATTATTCAATATTAATCGAAGGATTATTTGCATATTGAGTGAGGGGAATTATGCCTAATTGACACATTAGTTCCAATTAAAGTTTATCAACTTCGACTTTTTATGAAGTGAAGATTCTGGTCCTAAGAAAAAAAGTAGATCATTTGTCGTCGGATGTCTAGACAAAGTTTATTACGAAAGTTAACGAGATTTTCTGATTAATAGAGAATGTCAGGACTTAGGTGGAAAGGAACAGGTAATCATTCACTTCTCGAAAAATAGTAAAAAATTCAAATGTCTTTGATGGATTAAATGAAATTAGAACTATTTGATTACCACATTCGTGATTGATGCTAAAAATTTTCGAAATCGAGGGCAATTATAAATTTGTAGTTATTAGTCTACGCTAGAACACCTTTTTTTGAACGTTCGCCAATATTCTTAATTTCACTCTAAATCTAGTTAAAAGACATTACGCAGGTACGGATTATAATAAATATCAAAAATTTGAGTAAGGAAATTTATTTGATGAAATTGTCAGATAATTACTCGAGGCTGCTGGCTATATAAGTTACAAAGGTGAGAAATGAGACATTCTTCACACCAAAATGGCGAATAACAAAATATGACAAGTTGTATCATCAGGATAAAAAAAGTGCGTGCGTACAAAGTACACATATCAGAAGGGAAACTTCTTAGGTAAACTATTCGTTAAATCTCGTTCATATCTATACTAATCTATATATCCAATCTTTGCCATATTTTATGTTAAATTTATGTAATGCCAGTCTGCTTTTTATCCATTGTGATGTTTGCCAATATACTCCCATACTCCATCACACTCCTGGCAATTTATTTGATACACTACGTCGTTTTTTAACGGATTTGGAATTGGGTCTTTGAGTTTATTATAGAAGTTTTTTACGTTTTTTGATTATATGTAGTTAGTTTAACATTTGCTTCCTTGAATATATTTTTGATTTTTTGAGTTAAGTTCCTTATGTTAGGTAGAGATGCATATAATGTTTTATTTATTACTTTTTCTCTGTTTTCTGCTCTTTAGTATTATCATTACTATTTCTTCCTGATGCATATGTTAGTTTTTTAACCATACTGATAGGGTAGAAATTTTGTAACCGTATTTCTTGTAAATTTCTCAATCCTTCCTTTTTGAACGTGTCATGGCATCAAAAACATATTCAAGGGAGAACATGCTAAACTAACCACATATAATCAAATAACGGTAAAAATCTTATATAATAAACTTAAAGACCCAATTCCAAATCCGTTAAAAAACTACGTAGTGTATCAAATAAATATCCAGGACTGTGATGGAGTATATATTGCAAACACCACAATGGATAAAGAGCAGACTGGCATTACATAAATCTGACATAAAAAATGGTAAAGATAGATGGTCCTTCGTAACACGCAAAAGAGAATTGGACCAAAGAATAAATTTTGAAGATTTAAAGATATTAAAAACAGAATACAACTACCACAAAAGACTCATACATGAAATGATTCAAATCAGAAAATGTGAAAACACTTTAAACAGGAAGAGTGACACACAAATCTGGAGCAATATATAAAGCTATATACTAGATACCGGACAGGAAATAAAACGATAAAGAACAAATATATGAAGAAGAAGAAATCCGACAGCTAATATGAAGTGAAATAGAAGAAAAGTTAAACCGTTAGTTAACCTTAATATGGACATGCGAGATTCAATTATTATTTTAGAAATTCAAATTAAGTATGATATGATTATTGTGAAACTGCTAATGACTTTTAATGATTTTAAAACTCAAATCTCGGTAATGAGAAATAATTATGTTTATTGTTTTGATGTTAATTAAGTAAAAATATTTTTGGATTCACTGAAGAAGCAATAAAATAAAATTGTGAAAGCTTGGAAAAGAATAAAAAGTAAATCCGTTAATCACTCCAAACTGAGTCATTAGACCCTTATATAGTGAAATATTGCAAACCTACAGCCTCTTAAGTTACATAATATTTATATATATATATATATATATATATATATATATATATATATATATATATATATATATATATATATATATATATATATATATATATATATATATATATATATATATATATATATATATATATATATATATATATATATATATATATATATATATATATATATAACTTTTTGATAATTATTAGCAATAACCGGCTCGGTCAATCTAAAAAAACTCGATTTTATTAAAAAGTTGACATTTCGCCACGACATTCGTGGCTTCATCAAATCTTTTTTAGTTTTGATAAAGCCACGAATGTCGTGGCGAAACGTCAACTTTTTAATAAAATCGAGTTTTCTGAGATTCTCAAAGAGTTGAAAATAGTTCACAGGCAACAACAATTCAAATAAATTATATATTATATATATATATATATATATATATATATATATATATATATATATATATATATATATATATATATATATATATATATATATATATATATATATATATATATATATATATATATATATATATATTTATTTATATATATATATATATATATATATATATATATATATATATATATATATATATATATATATATATATATATATATATATATATATATACTAGCTGACCCAGCAAACGTTGTTCTGCCATATAAATTATTTTTATCTATCTATCCTTCTACCTATTCATCTATCTGCCGATGTATCTCTATCTCTGTAACTATCTATCATCTATCTAGATAGTGAACTATCTTTCTATCTATCTATCTATTCAACAATCTGACCCGGCAAACGTTGTTTAAATTAGTAAAATGGCTATTAAAAAATATGGGTTGTTGATAGAAGGGTGAAAATTTAGAGTTGTATGTATTTTTTAATGCAACATCATAAAAAAAATTTTAAAAAAATTATCCAAAAAATTTATAAAAATGTTTGGGGTGGACCACCCTAATCACTTAGGGGTATGAAAAATATATTACGACTTATTCTCAGACCGACTATTGTTATTTTCGATTGCCACCTTGCAACCCTATTGTGGATCTGTGGATAAAATAAAAAAAAATTAAAATCGCGATGGAATTTTTATTATGTAATTTATATTAAGTCATGACAAAATTTAAAAAAAATTAAAGTTTATAATCAACAAATGAAAATAGTAGTTGATCGTAGAGGGGTGAAAATTTAGGGTAGTATGCATTTTCGTAAGCAGTAGCATAAAAAAAATAGAACAAAAAATTTCGTCTGAAAAATGAAGAATTAAAATTGAGGGGGATGTAGGGGGATGAAAAATAGATTTTGTCCGATTCTTAGACCTAACCGATATGCACACAAAATTTCATGAGAATTGGTCGAGCCATTACGGAGGAATTTAACAAATAAAAATAGGAGTTGATCCTAGAGGGGTAAAAATTTGGGGTTGTATGTATATTTTTGAATGCTGTATCATAAAACAATAGAACAGAAAATTTCGTCTGAAAAATAAAAAATAAAAATTAAGTAGTAGACCACCCTTAACATTTAGGGGGACGAAAAATAGATGTTGGCCGATTCTCAGACCTACCCGATATGTACACAAAATTTCATGAGAATAGGCCAAGCCATTTCGGAGGAGTTCAACTACTAACACCGCCACCGTGACACGAGAATTTTATATATTATATATATATATATATATATATATATATATATATATATATATATATATATATATATATATATAACAAGGCACCCCTACTCAAAATCTGCATATAGTTGTTTCCATTTCATTAGATATCTTCAGTGCAGTTTATTTAACTAGGAGGAGTGAATTAACGTATTTCTAAATATTTCCCAAAACAACAATTAGTCTATATCTAATTTTTTCAATATCTTCGGCGGAGGGCGCTATGGGTTGTAGTTCGACCGCGATTTGTATTGAGAAACAATTAGAAATATGTTCATTCACTCCGAGTCAAATGATCGGCATTGAAGAGATCCAATAATATCGAAACAGCCATATGCAGATTTTGAGTACGGGTACTTTGACGTTTTCTATAATTCCCTGTTGGATTTTACTCCCAGCTTTAAGACATTATTCTCATTGAATACTTGTTTGTACAACTCTTCCGTTTAAAGAAATATTTCATTCACAGAAGTCGAATATGTTAAGCATTCGACTAAATTTATGTGAAAAATATTCTACAAACTTTTATGCACGTTCTTTGCCTGACTGTGGTCCATTAAATACACAGTATTCGCAGAAACCTACCCAATAGAGTCTAATTTGAAAACTTTCAGTCCAAATTATTTCCTGGCTTATCTGTAACGAATACGACCCTAAAGAATAACTTTATCAAACCGAGTGGAAGTTATTTCGGTTGATCACTTCCCTACGGATACTTTGCATGGTTTTTAAATTACAAACGTCTCATATCATTACATATTATTAACTGATGTCTGAGTTCGTATGGATAATACCGGAGGAAACTATGAATTTAAAGTAGTGCCGCGTTACGGAAAACAGCAGTAATATTACAATTTGTACTACAAGATATATGCCAAATATTGTGCAGGTAGTAAAATATTATAAATATCACAAGAATTGTAAAACTGTTCCTGTCATTTGCTATACCGAAGGTGCATGAGCGTACATATATTCTTCAAACCAGAAGCAAATTATATGAATAAAACGGAAATGAGTATATGGTCCTAAAAATGAGTTTGGGGTTGAAATTTTGAACTTTTGGAGATATAAACTTTTTTCTCTAACCGTCACCATTTGCGTGTAGGTATATCTTGTTCGTGGTTTATCGCACCTCCACAGTTTCCGCATGGGATAAACTTGATAAAAGAAAAGTGGCTTACCCTAGTTTTAACTACTTTCCTTAACCGTTACGATTTGAAAGTAAAGATTTGTTGTGTTTTATTGAGATCAAACAATTTACTCACTTTCGCAGCTCCTCTAAATTTATTGAGAGGGTTGCAATTTCTTACGTGGATTGGGTTGATGTTAGAAAAGAGTTATTTAGAGAATTTTTCTTCAACCATCGCCATTTATACGGATATATGTTCATTAGTGAGTTTTAAGGTTTAAACTGCCTCCACAGCTCTTAGGAGCGTTTATGTGAAAAAGAAAACAAATGAGGAAAAAATACGACTACATTGACCGAGTTCTACTTTTCACTCTTTTTTTCAAATTTCTGCAATAGTTTTATTAAATCAACATGGCCGACATTATTCCATGTTCCAGAAATTCTTTTCCATACTATACCTCACCATGTGACAAAGTTAATTTCATTCTTTCGTTCGATAGATATATTAATTGAACGATTCTCTCCCGCCGTCTTCAACACTAAAGTAATACAAATGGAAATAACCACATAAATTACAGACATACTGAATGGTTTTTAACATGAGGTCAGCCATAAATCCTCTACGACGAGAATCTTCGGAATTGCTAATTTCCAAGTTACTTGTAATCACTCACACCATATTAAAGAATGCCAAAAACAAAAAGATGAAACACACATCCCAAGAAATGAACTGCTAGCACATAATTACTACCTGAGGACACCCGCATAGTTATAGCAGCTGAAAAAAACCCAACTAATATGATATAAATTATGGTCGCGTTGCAATTATGCTGTCTCCAGAGACATCTATGATTGGATAATGATATTGACATAGTATCTCCTGTTATTAGAGCCTTGTTGAAGAATGTCATAAGCTATAATCAATGGGAAGAAATAACTTCAGCACGATTCAGGCATGCCTGAATCACGTCGTGATCCTTTCAATGCAGTGGCGTGGCGGTTAGCTGGTATATGTGTGCCCGAGTGAGAATATGCGTTTGAGGTATTTGAAGTAGATAAATAAATTTATTGACACAAAGTTATACTCCAGACAATTATTCCATGAAAAGTAGGCCAAAAACTGTGTCCGACACGACTGACACGACAGCGTTGCTAAGCGTCTGCATCAGCTGCATTCGTACATGCATGTAAGTAGTTGTTATTATATTAAAATAGTAGTCAGGTAAGTGCTAGTGTTTGTAAATTTCAGTGATGTATTCTATATAAATATAACCATATGGGTATAATATCCGCGCACACTGAAAAAAATAATCCGTTGTGAATACCGAAAGATAACTATATTATACCAAGCGTTGTGGTCAAATAGTTATAAATTTAGTATGGAAAAATGTAAGTCATATGGGTATATACTTACATATATCTAGTGGATTAGGTTACTCAAATTTGAAAAACTTAGGATATACTTATCCACTATGTCAGACAAACCTACATGTGATTATGAATTCTGCCTTTAAGTAGGTACAGAAGCCATTAGTGCCATTCCAAATTCGCTATGAAACAGAGTATGACTTACCGTTGATTACTGGTATTAAAATATCCAAATTCCATTGAACCAGTAAGCTTTCTATTCTAGGTATCTATTCGTAGTCATTGAACTTTAACTTTGAATAGTAGTGCAAAATTAAAACAATCAGAATGGGTGCACAAATCACGAACGGCAATACGGAAAATAATAATGATGAAAATGGCGACACATCGGAAGCATATCGGAAGCTGGAGCGTCGCGTGCTTGTTACTTCGGAATCTATCGACTTTTTTACTACTCTTTGTAGTGGTAAATCTTGACATCACAGGAGGTAATCTCATACGTGCTATCATTTGTAGTGGTAAATAGAGATATTTAATAAGCTATATTCACCCTGAATCTAATACCACTACAGGTAAGATATTTAATAATTACCTGTTATTGAACATTTCAACTGATGAAGTAGTCAATAATAAGTGAAGGTATCATCATTTGGATGTGGTATGCAATAGATTTGTCGTGATATTCAGCACTCATAAAAGTAGTATGCCTGACATGTTAATTGTTCAATGAAACTTAATCGACATAACCATTCATTTAGTAAACGGAAAATCTTTTCTTTTTCTCAGTGCATTATAATATACTACGTATGGTTTTGAAGAAGAATGGATTAGGTATAATTATCGTATAATGATAATCAGAAATCTCAAGCTATATATAAAGGAAACAAATTGTATATTTTCAATTTTTTTTCCTATACAAAAATAGCTATTTCAACATCAGTTTCTCTGATGAAAAATGAGCATGGTTACAATTTTTTGTTTGGATGAATTTGGTTCCAGAATTTCCAGCGATGCAACAGAATGTACAACAAGATATAATAGGTTCGTTCCAACCGGCATCAGAAACAGTTTCTTACAGTCAGGATTCTGCGCAGTAACTTAAATGCGTTCCAACTAGAATCACAAACGATTAGGAAACGGTCAGTTTTGCGTTCCATCCAAGGTTGCAAACTGTTTGAAAACTATCAGAACGGTTTGCGGATTATCTTCTGACCGTTCATCTGGCGCATGAGAGAGCTATTATTTTTCAGATGATGACAATTTCTTTAAGACCTTTTGCTTATTTTCATTCGCCTAACCTATTGTCACATAAAAACTCGCATTATACTCTCTGCATATTTATATTATGTATTCTTGTTCGGTGAAACTAAAAAAATAGCATATATTTCATAAATAACAAACTTATATTTTATTGTAGGTACTACATTTACTTTTCACATTGCACTAAAATATAAATTGCACTAACACATTAATTAAAAAAAGAATCCTAAAATTAAAGTAAAAAAATATTAAAAAATGAATGTAAGAAAAAAAATCTGAAAGTTGCTTAGTAAAACGTTGCATAAAGTCTTTCGAACGAGTGGAACAGCTTCTATTTTTTAAAAGATCATTTCTTTCTCTCAGAAGTTCATTTCTTTCCTTCATTAAGATAAGTTTTTGTTTATGCAACTCCAACTTCGCTTTTTGAAGTACTATTCTATCTCTATTGTATTCTTTTCTATCTCTTCGTGTTTGCTCTACTGTAACATTTCTGTTTGTGGTAGGATTTTTTTTAATGAGAAGCTCTTCCCTGGGGCCTGACCCACTACTTCCAGTAAATTATCAGGTGTTCCAACCATAGATCAGGAAACCAATATTTTACAGACATGCGCGTTGAGAACGATTTGCAAACTGTTGGAAATCTGTTTGTGATTCAAGGTTGGAACAAACCTCATACCACTATTGATAGCGTTTACATAAAATTGAATTATAAAAATTTTATTTATTTATTTATTTAATTTAGGGTTATGTTGCACTGCGACCTTATGATCAATTTTACCCCCCAACAGAGCTATTTTCTGTACTACGCCATCTACCTTCAGTTCGCCTTCTAGTTCCAGAGTATTCATAAACTCCGAAATCTGGGAAGGCTTCAAGGACGTTATGTCCTCACTACTACAAGTTTCTTGACCAAAGCGTTTCTTTCGTTGGCTTGCAATGGCAATGCATTTTGCAGCCAGGTGAATAGGAGTTGCTCCTACTCCCAACAGAATCTACACTCGTCAGTTTCTGTCATAAACATAGACATGTATCCTACTTCAGTCACCACAAACCATTAATATATCTTTACTGAGATTGAATGTAGTTATTAAGTTCATATTTAGCTCATGTTTTTATAATGATTGTATTGTTATGTTTATTTTCATAAATTAAAAAAATTCTGTAATAACTATTTTATTGTCAATCCTTTTTTTATTTGTTCATCGCTTAATTACTTGAAAACTTTTTCTTTTTTAATAACTCTCAATCGTGAACAATTCATGTCATTGTACCTTCTATTCAATATAGAATATAAATGAAAGATATTTCGTTATAATCGAGTATCCCTCGACATTTCTCTTCATTTTTTATAATCAAGCCTCCATGGACTGAAATGACTGAATTCAAATAATTTTCCTGGTACCTGCATGATTCGATGAATTTTCAGAAGTAGGTAGAATTAATTATTAACTACATCTGTTTGAATACGCTGAAATACGCAAGAATTTCTCGTTTTCATGAAATATTGAACATTACACAGGGCTATTCAAATTCGAGTCTATGCATGGGGATTTCGATAACTGTAATAGATAGAGGGATAGTAAAATGGGGACAGAGTAGCACATTTAAGAGGGTCAATTATATGGATTTAAAAAATCTGATCTAGCTTCTTCAGTTCTTGAGTTATACAGGAAAAATCGAAAATTTCGAAATTCTTCTTTTGCCTATATCTTTTTATTTTAGGAATTTCTTTTGAACAAATTTCCGTTTTGCAATTGCAACTTTTTGTAGTCTATCCAAATATCTGAATAAAAATGGGCCACCCCAACTTTTAAATTTCAAATACGGACCTGTATTTTTTATTGCATTTTTTTGAATGTCAAAAGTCATGTTTCATATTGTCGTAATATTTTCATCTGAATTACAGAGTGCTTTGGAAATATTGAACTATAACCAGTAAAACTTCAATTTTTTTTTCAAATTTCAGCTGTAATTTTTAAAAAAATATCATAGAATAAGTTATAGAATGCCCAATATTTCCAAAATCCTTTATGATTTAGTTAAAAATAAAACGCCAATTTGAAACATGACTCTTGGCATTTGAAAAAATGCAATAAAAAATACAGGTCCGTATTTGAAAATGAAAAGTTGAGGGTCGCCCAATGTGTACGATACCCTGTATATACATTTTATTCAGATATTTCGAACGGCTACAGAAAGTTGCTATGGAGAAATGGCAAATTTTTAAAAAATCTTCGCAAATTAAAAATATATAGGCAAAAGAAGAATTTCGTATAACTCCGCAACTAAAGAAGCCAGGTCAGATATTTTTTATTCATATAATTAACCTCTGAAATACGCTACTTTGCCCCGTTACCGAAATCCCCATGCATATACTCGAATTTGAATAGCCCTGTATATTACTATGTATAAAAATGTAAACTGGCATTGATCCAAATTAATATTAAATATTCTTTCAATTTAAATTACATTACTAAATATTAAATAACGTCTTTTAACACTATTCAACGTATTATTCATGTTATTGTGTGAAATAAATTGGGATATATTTTCTTCATAACATTTAATCAACTTCAGATTATTATTGAATGGTACACATTTGGATTTTCAATAACAGTTTAGGCATAATTCAATGTCATTATGTAAAAAACTAATTAAATATTTCAATATGTATTGAGCCGTCCTCTAACCGCTGGTCAATCTAGATAATGGTGAATCACGTTAAAGATCAAACCATATTTTTATTAATCATGATTGGATGTCGGTAATACTTCTCAGTGTTAATAAAACTGTATTTACAAATAAACAAAATTTTTCAAGATTTATTTCCAATATTAAAACGGTTTCCGTACATGACATGATCGTTCATTTCGGCTAATTTACGAAAGCACGTCACTGTGTATTTCTGTCGTAATATCCCTGAATTTGAAATTTATTGTAATATGCAGTTTCGGTTTGAAATTTGCACGATTTTATTTGCAATTGAATAGCCTGAATTGGGTTATAAGCAATTTATCTGTTTCAGGACGATTTTTCACGATCATGACATTTTTGTTCCAATTGTTTGGTTAACATAGCGTGATCAACATTCTGAATAAAATTTAATGGATATTAAGATATTACAAGTAAACATTCAAATAATAATAATGCATTTTTATAATGAAGAGAATCTTGAATTTATATATCCAAACATTGAATGATCATTAAAATTATTTACTTGTTATAAATTCAGATTTTTTTTGCATAGTGTGATTAAAAGGTCACCTTCGTATCCTTAAAATAATTAGTACTATTCCAATAATTTCAGGTTTTTGAGTTCGTGTCATAGTGCTAACTTTATATTTTAATTAGTTATTTACTTCACAGATACGAATTGAAGAGGAAAATAATCGGTTCGATTGAAATCCTTGACTTTCTTGTATAAAACTTCAAATGTTCTCTTAAATATTGTTTACTCACTTTGTTATCTTTTAAAAAAAGAAGATTATAAAACAGAAACAATCATTGGCGAAAATACGAAACAGGATATGGGCACACTTCGAAATAACTTCCTTACAGTTGAAAATTTGTAAATAAACTAATATCGAAACTCCTTAGTGTTGCTTACTTGACAAGAAGATATTCATCAAGCCACTTCTTTCCTTGTTCATACTGTTGAAATTTTCAGTACCAATATCATCGTCTTCTTTATTGAATAATATTTCTGTCAGCAACGGCATGTATGAAATATAAGAAATGACGTAATATTAGTTAATATTGAAATTTGTTCACATGCAGAATGCAACGTTACTTATTATTTATATATTTATTACATTCCAAATGTATCACCAGAAAGCTGAACTGACAGGAAAATCATTCTAAAAGTTCAGTTTAATGATATTTATATTACATATATTATATATATATATATATATATATATATATATATATATATATATATATATATATATATATATATATATATATATATATATATATATATATATATATATATATATATATATATATATATATATATATATATATATATATATATATATATAAGAGTGCTAAAAGTTCGATGGTACATGAGAATGTTTCTATTATGTTGGATGGCGTGGGTCTTTCTCAAAGTAATTCTGCTAAGAATTTGGGAATCATTATGGATGATCAATTACGTTTTCGTGATCATATTTTGCTTTTGGTAAGAAAATGCTACATGTCTCTTAGGACTCTGTATATGAATGTTAGCATATTGAATCTTAAGATGCGTAAAAAACTTGTAGAAACGCTAATTTTGCCGATTCTGCACTATGGTCTGGTCCTTATCTATCCTTGTCTGGATCAATTTTCGAGGAATAGACTACAGCGCATTCAGAATTCATGTTGTGGGTTTGTATTCAGAGTACGCAAATATGAGAGGATTTCGGCTAAGATTGATCAACTACGGTGGCTGAGAATGAACCAGGTTTTTCTTTTTTCATATGAGTTCTTTAGTCCACCGAATTCTATCATCTGGGATGCCTTCTTATCTTCATTGTGGATTGAGTTTCAGAGGTAATTCTCATGCTGTTAATATTAGACATGGGGATACTCTCCACCTCCCTAGGTTTCGCCTAACTATCTTTGAAAGATCTTTCTCATATAATTCTATAGCTATATATAATAAGATACCTAGGAATATTAAAAAACTCTCATTACATAGTTTCAAGAAGAAGATCAGATCGAGACTTCCATCTGCACAAATAGCTGTTTAATTTTCATTCAGGGCTACCTAATGAATGAACTTTAGTTTGTTATTGTCAATTTGTATTCAATGTTTACATTCTCATTTACTCCAAATGATTTACGATTTGTTTCAGTTTTTTATTTCGTGTCTGGTTCATTATTTGTCTGTATTTCATTTCACATTGAGTTGTTTTATTCCATTAATTATTTATTTTCATTTCATTTTATATAGATTCTTAATTTTCTTCTTCTTTTCTTTTTTTTATATATACTGTTTTTTTGTTTGTTTTTTTGTTACTTTGTTTCATTGATTATATTTTGTTTTTTGTAGTTCGAGGTTGAGTAGAATAGCTTTGCTAGACTTCGCCTCTCATAGTCAATAAAGTCCTTATTATTATTATTATTACTATATATATATATATATATATATATTTATATATATATATATATATATATTTATATATATATATTTATATACAAATATATATATATATATATATATATATATATAATATATATACAAATATATATATATATATATATATATATATATATAATATATATATATATATATATATATATATATATTATATATTATATATATATATATTTATATATATATATATATATATATATATATATATATATATATATATATATATATATATGTGTCACTTTACACATTCCATCTATATTCAAAAATATGTGTGAGCAGTAGAGATCCGTCTCTAAAGTCCCATTTTGCTCTCATATTCGTTATATTTTACATACAAAGTCTCAACCCCTAAGAACCTGAAATAATAGATGTAAATGGTAGCGGCAAAGAAAGAGGGTTGAAACCACCAAAAGGCACTTTCTTAAAATCAACTCAAGTCCCATACGAAATCTAACCTGTTTACTCAATCTGAACCTTAAAAATCAGGATGAACATGGAATTTCTGAAACAAAATGGCGTCGTAGGAAAATAGTTGAAACCCCAAAAATGCACTTTCCTAATATCAACCTTCTAACTCAATCTGTAGATGCTGTGGGGGTGCGTGAAACCTCACAAACCACGAGAAAACAACAAGCCGCTACAAGAAAGTGGCGGTGGTTAAAAAAACTAGTTGCTACCGCCATAAGGTACATCCCTAACATGATTTCAATCTACGTAAAAATTAACTCAATTTGAATAGAATTTTTTGGTGCAAAATTTCATCAAAACCCCATTCTTTTAGCTCCATACTCCCTCCAGAAAGCTTTAGAAGGGTGAATTTTATGTTTTTATGCGTTATTCCACAGCTTTTCCAAAAGATTGAAGATGCCAAAAATCCGACTGAATTTACAGAAATTATGATAAATTTATTCAGCCTCATGAACAACCCGAGATAACAAACTTCAGATCAAATGGTCTGATGCGAAAAAATATGAATATATATCAGACATCGAAAAAATCCTCAACAGATATAAAAACCACTCCTGTATTTCACTGTTAACTTTCGATAGCCTATTATTTTCGAGTCAAATACGACTAATGACCAGATTATTCCATAATGATAAAAATCACTTTAAAACTTATCAAAACGTTTCAATTCTCACCTGTAAACATACAAAATAGATAACTATATGCTTCCGTTACGACTACCAGTCTTCACGGGCTTCCCATTTGTACCGTTGTAATGCAATTATGATAAGATATCGAGCTTGTTTACAACGACACTTGAGACCGCGAGCGGGGCCTATCAGGCACCAGACACTCCGGGTAATTAACAGGTATTCGCACTTAAACGGATGCATTTTCTTAGTGATTTCCCAAATGCCATCTCGATGATATCGTAAGATTACCTGGTCAACATTCTTATTGAGCTAAAGGTATCATACACTGTGGAATTTCATGTTGACATGGCAAAGTTGAAATAACTGAATAATAAAAGCTTTAAAAGAGGTTCCATCTACAATTTTAGATAATGGGTGATGAGTCGTTGATTGCGGGACATCGATTAAGTTGGAAAATATGTGAAAAATTTGAGATCCACCATCGGAGAAGTGCGGATATATTTAATGGATATAAATTTTAGTACAACAAATCACTTTGAAGTAGGTAATGAAGCTGAAATTTTCTGGGAGTATTTAACTTTTATTGAGAAAAACATAAATTATTTTTGTGTAGTAATCCATTCTCATTTTATATAGCCTAAATAGTAGTATTTATTGCTGACAGCTTAATTTACATTATTTTTATGATTTGCAATAAAAGACGTTTGAAAAAATAGTTCAATGAAATGTTAACGCTCATTCCGTTGTTTTAGTATTTTGGCTGAAAAATACCTACGCATAGCAGCGTATCGTCTGTCTACAGGCAGGTGCCTTAGTATTTTTATCTTTATATATATATATATATATATATATATATATATATATATATATATATATATATATATATATATCAAATTAAACAAATATATTCTAAATTAAAAAGTAAAACACCTCTTTTACAAAAATCTCATGTTGTTTATAGTATACCCTGTAATAATTGTAGTAAATCATATATAGGACAAACTTTTCAAAATCTAGAAGGAAGATTAAAAGCACACAAATATACCAGAACACAAACCACAGCACTAATGAAACATAAAAACAATGAGAATCATACTTTCAACTTTAATAGCACAAAAATTTTAGAAATAGAAAAAGATCAAAAACGCAGAGAAATTTTAGAAATGTTACATATTCAAAAATATTTAAATAAAGTCGTAAATGATAGAACAGATATCGAACATTTGAGTTCGAAATACGCAGATTTAATTCTTCAATTTTTCTAAGAAACAACATAAATCAAAACAAAATAATTCAACAAACTCTAACCATAACAACTCATCTTCTTAGACAAAATCTAATCATGTAGAATTTTCAATTTTTCTAAAAAGAAAGTATAGTTTAGAACATGTGATCTCCAAAATTACAAGTAATGTCTTTTTAAAGACAACAATCAAATATTTTAAACCTATTTTGTACATTACGTGGGTAAAGGTTTCTGTGGTTCCCTTCCCATCTAATATCAACAGACTTGTTTGTTGATATTGGACTAAATAGCACGTAATTAATAACTGAAGACGGCCACAGCCCCAATAAGAAATTTTTGAAAAAAAGATAAATAGTACCCTATTCTTTGACTCTTCAAAATCAAAATATTTTGAACCTATTTCGAACATTACGTGGGTAAAGGTTTCTGTGGTTTCCCTTACCATCTAATAATAACAGATTTGAATGTTAATATTGGACTGAATAGCACGTAATAAATAACAAAGAACGGCCACAGCCGAAAAATTTTGGTGAAAAAGTAGTCGGTTTCTATTCAAATTTTTTCAAATCAATAAATGTCAAAGAAATTTCAATTTTTTCAAAAGTTTAGATAAAGCCACGAATGTCGTGGCGAAACGTCAACTTTTCAATAAAATCGAGTTTTTTAAGATTCAACAAGCCTGTTATTGCTAATAATTTTCAAGAGATTAGAAATAGTTCACAGGCAACAACAATTCGAATAAATAAATATATATATATATATATATATATATATATATATATATATATATATATATATATATATATATATATATATATATATATATATATATATATATATATATCAGGGGCGGCTAGTCAAAGGAGGCTAAGGAGGCTAAGCCTCCTCAAAAACATTTCGTGTATCACTAATATATATATTATATTGAATAGTCAGCATTCAGCATATTCATATTAATCAAAATCATATTATTTTATGCACCTACCTTCCTTTCAACCTACATTATATAATATAATTTATTAATTAAGTTAGAAGGTATTTACATTTACTGAATTTCATTCATTTCAAGATTTGTGGCAACGCTGCGGAAAGCTTAGAAAGGTATATTCTCAACGTTCATTATGCCTGCCACAGAAAAGCAAACAATGGTGCAATACTCCGATGAATACTTCATTGCAATAGTAAAGCAAAACACATGTAAATGGCAACACCGATCGCGACCCAGTCGTCTCAAGTCTTATACAATGTCGACCAATCACAACTAGAATTTCCCGTGACATCGAGTGAATTTCGTTGGAAATCGTAGTGTGATCGTAATTCGCTAATGGCCGCCGGAAACAGCTCGCGTATTGTGTTAAAATGAGTTTGATTACTGAAGTTAATTTCAAAAATTTCAATGGTGACTTAGTGGAATATTTGTTATCCCATAACTTTAGTGCTCTAAGTTATGACGATAAAGTTTTGATAAAAATAGTGGGACCTACCCCTGAATTGAAGAATTTGGTGCAGCGTAACAGAAAATAAAACCGCGGTTTTAATACATGGAATTATGAGAGACATCCTTGCCTAACCAGATCACAGGTAAATAATAAATTATTTTGTTGGCAGTGTTTACTTTTTACTAGTAAAAATGTCTCTGTTTGGGGCCGCTTAGGATTTGAGGATTTAATTCTATACCTAGTTGAAAGTGAGGAATTTTTCACCGATGAAGTAACTTTAAATACAGCACGCGGATTAATATCTTACTTACAAGATAAGGAATTTATATATTTTTTAAACATCTTTAAATTAATTTTTGAACAAACAGAAATAGTTTTTCAAATCTTACAGCACAAGTTTTCAGATGTAATTTACTCACGAAATCGGCTCAAGTTTCTTTTGAAAAACATTTCAGAATTTCGTGCAGAAGTTTATGTTAAAAAACTATTTTCTGTATTTCAAACTACTGATGATACGACTCAATTTAGCCCAAAATGAAAGAAATTCAGTTACGCAGATATGGAGCTTCACTATAAGCAAATATTTCATGAAATTTTGGATACTATTAAGGGTCAAATAGAAATAAGGTTCTCTGATTCGAAAGAACTGCATTTCTTCGACTTACTCAATAAAAATTTGTTAACCTGATTTTCCGCTAATTTTCCAGATAACCTTTTGGAAAATTTATGTCAAAAATACACTTTTTTTGATAAGGTGGCCATAAAAAGTGAACTGTGTGTTGTTTATAATGACAATGAAATTTTGGGGCAAAATAAAAATCATGTGAGGACTATTAAATACCTTTTTGATAATGATTCGAATCATGATTTACCCCAAGTTTATGAACTCTTATGTCTAATTGTTTCTATCCCGGTGACATCGGCTTCCGTAGAGCGCTCGTTTTCCACTCTTAAGAGAATTAAAACTTATTTACGACATTCAATGAGCCAGGATCGTTTGAAAAATATTAGTTTGTTGTCTATTGAAAAGGAATTGGTAAAACTTTTGGCGAAAATTTTATGAGGATATTATAGATCATTTTGCTAACGTTAAAGATCGCAGAATTCCGCTAGTCTTCAAAAATATATAATAACTTTTTATTTGCTCTCACTAGCTATTAACAAATTCGTTAAGTAGGTAGGTAGGTACCTATTTTGTGAAAGAAAAAAAAATTTGATGAATAGAGATGAATTGATTAATTGGCTGAGAAGAGTTTTTGTGAATATTTTAAATAGGAGTTGTAGGTCTCAACGTAGACACTCGAAAGTGAAAACAAATTAATAGCTCAAGGTTCTTGTTTTACTTTGATTTTCTTTAAATTATAAGGCGGTTGACCTTGAAATCCTAAAAATTTTCGAATAAGGTGTATTTTTTAACACCTCTTGTAGCCTCCTCAAACCAAAGCCTCACGAGCCGCCACTGATATATATATATATATATATATATATATATATATATATATATATATTATACTATATATACATATATATATATATATATATATATATATATACATATATATATATATATATATATATATATATATATATATATATATATATATATATATATATATATATATATATGAATATATATATATATATATATATATATTATATATATATATATATATATAAATATAAATATATATATATATATATATATATATATATATATATATATATATATATATATATATATATATATATATATATATATATATATTCATATATAAATATACAGGGCGTTTCTTAACTACGTGTAGAAAATTAAGGAGAATGTTATTGACGTGAAAATAAAAGAAAAAGTTCTTATAAACATATGTCCGCAAGTCATTTTTTTCTGAGATACAGAGTGTCAAAGTTGAATTTTTATTTTTGTTTTTTGTGAATAAATTTCAAAGCCATTGTGATATTCGGGTAAAACTTGGTATCCGGGAGTATTTTTCAAAGACATTATCAAATTTGATGTTAGCTTGTCTTTTTTATGGGGGTGGCGCCACCTACATGTGTTTTCAGTAATTTTCAATGTCGTAACTTTTTTGGACTTACCTGTATCACGTTTTTTAGTGAAGAAGTCGATTTTTCGAAAATTTTTGTATAAAAAAGATATTCTTGGTAGAGGTCGCTGCGAGCAACTGTTTCCGAGATATCGAAATTTGAAATAATCGATGCAAGCTATTTTGATGTTGATGATGTTTGAATTCAAAATTAGTTTAATTAGTTAAGTAACTCTGTATCTCAGAAACGAATAACTTGCGGACATATGTTTATAGGAGATTTTCTTCTTATTTTGACGCAATAACATTCTCCTTAATTTTCTACACGTACTTAACAAACACCCTGTATATATATATATATATATATATATATATATATATATATATATATATAATATATTTATAGATATATATATATATATATATATATATATATATATATATATATATATATATATGTATATATATATATTATATATATATATATATATATATATATATATATACATCTAGTATATATATATATATATATATATATATATATATATATATATATATATAAATATTTATAGATATATATCTTATATATATATATATATATATATATATATATATATATATATATATATATAGTATATATTATATATATATTATATATCTATATATCTATATATATATATATATCTATATATATTATATATATATATATAATATATATTATATATATATATATATATATATATATTTATATAAATTATATATATTATATATTTATATATATATATATATATATATATATATATATATATATATATATATATATATATATATATATTTATAGATATATATATATATATATATATATATATATATATATATACGTACATACATAAAAAATTTTTCCAGTACATATTGGCATCTCCAGCGTTTTTTAGCGAGTTTTGAAAATTTGCTCAAGTCCAGAAGTCCAGAGCTTCTGCAGATTGAATAAGGGGGTTGAAATCTTGAACCTCTATTGAGTTGATGTTGACATACAATCCTTTGTGCGTTTCAACTCTTTATCTCATCCGCGCTGTATTTCGTGGAGACTACTCCGTACGAAACGCATCACGACATGCTTCGATATCAGTACGGGATGCACTGCGTGAATTTTAGAATTTTTTTGGAATAATTTTTATTTCAAGACATTGATTTATTCTTTAATATTCACTTCGGTCTCAAGCTAAAAATGCGATTTTAGTTTAGTTTAGTTAAATTTTTTTTGAATTATCATTATATATACAATTTGAAAGATCTTGAATATCATTCAAGTGAAACTAATCTTCGAAAAGACATATATTCATCTTGTCAATTCCATAACATAAATGACCTCTAAATAAATATAAGTTGTGAAACCCTCATTTCTAATCATAACATTGAACCAATAACATAAAGCATGGCAAAATTTCTCTTTTTCAAAACGGTCTATATATCGACTTCAAGAAGGTCCTTTCAATTACCAACCGCAAAAATCATTTTACCAAAATTCATTTATAAGAAAACTGTCAATTGTTCGCTTCCAACTGCGAAAACAACCACATTTACCCCAATTTGAAAAGGCCTAAACCACCGGGCATATAACAATAGCCCCCCTCTGAGAATCTACCTCAGATATTTCGGTTCTCGAAACTTGACTTATTGAAAAGGCAGATGCGCGTGAAGGAGAAACGTAAAAATTAGTAGAAATCTGCACAATGGGGTGTCTGACCGAGAAATCGAGGTATCCAAGCAAAGAATTCAGACCAGGACTTGGACAACATCTTAGAACGAGGAATTGAAAATAACTCACAAATTATTTTTAATACTTAGGTACTCGAAAACATTTTGCAATGAAGTTGTATTCGTATATGCACTTGATTTTAGCAAGCCGTGTTAATCATAATACATATAACCTCTCTCATTCATTTGATTACTCTCAAAGTTCTTATTTTGAAAATAAATAATTGATTGTTAAAGCGATTCAGTAGAAGTCGAGGATAGTGATAATAAAGTTAGGAGTGTTTAGATACTATAAAGATATGAGTGTAACATCAGTTTATTATTGTAGACTACTTATGATTTATAAGTATGGAATTGATTCTAGTTTTCAAAAACAGTTTACTATCTATTTGTATATAGATTATCAGGAATCTAAATGAATAGATCACACACACACAAATTTTTGGAACGAAGTTCCTTGCAGCAGGCTTGGAAGAAATATGGATTTTGCTGCGCGACCAAACTGAAAAAAATGTGAGACTACAACCTTAAGACGAACATATAACAGAAGTACAACGCGCATGCGTTATTTTTTCTTCATCTCTCTCTCACGACATATACATGAAATTCTTATCCAAGCACGTGATGTATACTCACAATATAAGTTCAGTTCACTTGGAAATAACACGTTTATTTTCGTATACTCAGTTGGTAAATCTAGAATACGATTTTATCATTACATTAATAATTATATTATAATATCGAATCTGAAGGAACTTTGTTCCTACCTAGTGTCTCATGACAAATTCTTTTATTTAACATTTTTAATTTCTGTTGAAAAAGAAAAGTAGCTATTCCACATTAATTTCTTTCAGATGAATTTAGTAGTATTCTCTTTCAGTTACCATGAATGAATTACTATCTAGATTGACTCTCCTGATTAATTTCATAATTAGTTCATATTACTAATTAACTGTTTATTTTCTCAGAACTTCTTTAAAAAAATTATGAACTACATTTTTATTTCTATTTTTTCATTGGTTTTGATTGCTTTCAAAGGTTTTTAATTTATTTATATTCAATACAGATTATAAAGTGAAAGGAACTTGTCTTTTTTAGTCGTATTTTCTCATAGAAGAATAAATTTTTGCACTTATGTCCGTTATTTTTATATACAACGACACTTTATGAATTGGTTAATTGATAATATGTGTGAACATATATATATATATATATATATATATATATATATATATATATATATATATATATATATATATATATATGTTCAGAAAGATTTTCCGCGGTCGGAAGTATTTGAAAAACTTGGTTCACGGAATGAACCGCGTAAAAGATTTGAAAAATCTCGACGTTTCGGCTCCTTTTGCGAAGCCATCTTCAGGAGAATTAGAAGGGAAATAATTCAGACTCGTGGCCTCAATCTGCCTACTCCACGAATCGAATTTAGGAGGAATCGGAAACAATACGATTGCGTGGTCTCAACCTGCCTACTCCACTGACCGTACTGCTTCCTGTCAACTCTGAAGTCTCAACCTGCCTACTCTTCAGAGTCAACATCCCAACATCACACCCAAACAGGCCACATTATCGATTTCCCCAATACAAGAACTATTGCTCCCGTCCGATCATTCAAATCCCGAATATTTCGTGAAGCTGTAGAAATAGAAAAACGTCCAAATTGTTTGAACACCAGAGATGACAGTCACAGACTCCCATCAGCATGGAAACCACTTCTCAGTGGTCGCCATGTAACGCCCAATCAGAGTGCATCCCGCACTGATGAGCGTGAGTACCCGCCCCCCTTCCCTATAAATACGGCCACGCGACGATCGGCCTGTCAGTTGACTCTGAAGAGTAGGCAGGTTGAGACTTCAGAGTTGACAGGAAGCAGTACGGTTAGTGGAGTAGGCAGGTTGAGACCACGCAATCGTATTGTTTCCGATTCCTCCTAAATTCGATTCGTGGAGTAGGCAGATTGAGGCCACGAGTCTGAATTATTTCCCTTCTAATTCTCCTGAAGATGGCTTCGCAAAAGGAGCCGAAACGTCGAGATTTTTCAAATCTTTTACGCGGTTCATTCCGTGAACCAAGTTTTTCATATATATATATATATATATATAGATATATATCTATATAATATATATATATATATATATATATATATATATATATATAATATATATATATATATATATCTATATATATATTTATATATATATATATATATATATATATATAAATAAATATATATAATAATATATATATATATATATATATATATATATATATATATATATATATAAATAATTATTTATTCGAATTGTTGTTGCCTGTGATCTATTTTTAATCTCTTGATAATTATTAGCAATAACAGGCTGGTTGAATATTAAAAAACTCGATTTTAAAGTTTTGAGTGCTATACCGATAATTCTACTCCACATCTTTAATGTTTTCCCATGACTAATTTCTTTGTTGTTAGATAAATAGTACCCTATTATTTTTATTTTCAAACATTACGTAGGTAAAGGTTTCTTTGGTTTCCCTTACCATCTAATGATAACAATTTTGAATGTTAATATCAGACTGAATAGCATATAATAAATAATTAGCAAGACAAAGCAGCCTTGTTCTTTTCAAATTTTTTTCAAATTAATAAATGTCAAAGAAATTTCAATTACGAATATCGTAGTGAAACGTCAACTTTAAAATCGAGTTTTTTAATATTCAACCAGCCTGTTATTGCTAATAATTATCAAGAGATTAAAAATAGATCACAGGCAACAACAATTCGAATAAATAATTAAATATTGCAAGCTGAAAATATGGCAATGACCCCAAACTTAAGCTGAGAGTTTCAAACATTGTTTTTTAAACTGTAAGTACCTTTTTTTAAAAAATTTGAAATTCTAAATAAATAAAAAAATTTCATTAAAAACGGCTACTTCCATATAAACGAACTATACCGATAATTTTGCTCTACCTATTTGATATTTTCCCGCGACTAATTTCTTTGTTATTGTTTATTTACTCGTTCTTAGTTCTCGCGGATAGCATTAATCGCCTCCGTGGCAAAGTTTGACCAAATCTCCCATACCGGAGAGTTCAAACAATAAACCACAATTGTGTGATTGATGGTCTTCCGTATCAGAGGATTTTGTTTGTTGTACTATTTTCATCTTCAAATTTTCAATCCAATGCTTGGCTACGCCGTTCTGATGAGGACCAAAGAGTCCGAAACACGTGTCAACGGCTGCTTCCATATAAACGTGCTATACCGATAATTCTACTCCACATCTTTAATGTTTTCCCATGACTAATTTCTTTGTTGTTAGATAAATAGTACCCTATTATTTTTATTTTCAAACATTACGTAGGTAAAGGTTTCTTTGGTTCCCTTACCATCTAATGATAACAATTTTGATGTTAATATTAGACTGAATAGCATATAATAAATAATTAGCAAGACAAAGCAAGCCTTGTTCTTTTTCAAATTTTTTTCAAATTAATAAATGTCAAAGAAATTTCAATTACGAATATCGTAGTGAAACGTCAACTTTAAAATCGAGTTTTTAATATTCAACCAGATATAGTATATATATAATATATATTATTATATATATATATATATATATATATATATATATATATATATATTTTATATATATATATATATATATATATATATATATATATACATACATATATATATATATATATATATATATATTAGATATATATATATATATATATATATATATATATATATATATATATATATGCAAAAATAAAATAGAGTTATTGGAGAAGAGCAAAAATATCCATACAAAATTTCCTAATGAAGACAGTCCTGTGGGCCCTAGCGATATATTTAGATATTTCGCAATAACCATCTACTGTTAATAAAATAGCACCATTTAGATTTACTTCATTTTATGCTTTAAAAAATCTTCTCATTTATATTCAACGCTTTCTGAAATTTTCTTTATTATTTTCATTATTTTTGTTTGCCATACCACATCATTTTTTCAATATTTCGGATGTACATTCGTGTTTAATAGTGACTTCATATCTATAATATCATGAATGATATTTTATGAAAAAAATTATTTTTTGAACTAACTTATGGTTCAGTCCCAGAATGGCACAAAATGTATTAGACAAAAATCTAACCGAATTTTATCCTCACATTTTCACTGCACTTGTCCCTCAGATGTTAGTTCTGTCCTGTGCTCCATTCTGTCATTTAAAACACCATGAAATTTACGAGTTATGACATTTCGGAGTTACCACTATGTACGTTCGGTTTTTGTGGGTTTATAACCCTGCAATTAGTAGTTCATCTCCATTCTGTAGCCCGTCATAAACGGAATCGGGAGTTTCGAAGAAAGCACTTTTTCCATTGAAGAGTTAACTAGGCGTTTAGAACTTAGTTTTATTGAGCTATGCACTTCACTGAAATTTACGAGGACTGTAAATTAACTTGGACGTGGGGTTGATGAGGAGATCTGTTATTATTGTCTTTATGGTCGCAGTGTTGGGCGAAAGTTGTCATGCAAAATTAACCTTCAACAATAGTGCAGATTTCTTTCAATATGATATAGAGGCTAATAAATCTACTTTGTTCGATGCACAAGCTAACCTCCCAGACCTCATTTTCTCTACAGAATTTTATTAAATATAGAATGATAATACTTTTATTTATTAATTTTTTATAGAATAATACTAAAAATTATCTATACTGTCGATGTTACCGTAGAATAATATTCATTTCAAAATAGAATATGCCTGAACGCTATATGTTATAATGTGAACAACAGGTATAGTTATCAACTTTTAAAATGTATTTTGAGTTTTTTGAGAAATGATTTTAATTTTTCTAAATTCTTTCTGTTGTTCATTTTTTTGTTGTTCATTACATACTATTGCCTATGTTATATTCATTTATTTGTATGGTTTGATTGTGTATATTTAGTCTATTTTTCAACTCATTGCATTCAAGTAGGTCATTATCAATTTTGTATATCAGTTTGCACTGTTCCACCACTTTGGTGAGTTTCATGCTGGGTTTCTCCAAACTACTGTACAAGTCAGTTGTTTCGGTATCATATAGCAAGTTCTATATTGCCTTCAAAGGCAATATTCCTTAACCTCTGTAGTCTCAGTTGGTTGTTAACTGAAGTATTGTACCAAAAGCTGATGAGATACAGAAGCACAGAATGAATGTTAGAGTAGTAAATACATTTTTTTGCACTATTACTAAGATAGGGACTAACTCTTCGCAATGCTCCAATAATGGTATAAGCTTGACTGCCAAATATTTAATGTGTCCAGACAACTCCAAATTTGTGTCGATGTTAAGGCCTGAGTATATAATAGTCACTACTTTGTTCAATTTTTCTACTATATTCTGTGTGCTGTTCAATGCTTTTTTTTCTTTATTTTTCTGTTTAAATAGCGATAGAAGAGTCTGATCTACATGCACGATGAGTTTGTTTGATATTACCCAGTTCTGAAAACTTTTCAGGTCAGCCTCGATAATTTGTTGCAGGGTTTCTATATCTGTACCCTCATAGAACAATGCAGTGTCATCAACAATTGTTTAGTGTAGAGCCACCAGTCCAGACGTTTTGAGATCTTTTACGTATAGGAAATATAGTAGTGGTCCTACTACCGAACATTGAGTTACCCTCTTTGAAAGATCTTAATCAGAGCATATTGCAGAACCTATTTCTGTACGATGTCTTCTGTCTTTCAGAAATTTTTCAATTAAAGAGTAGGCCTTTTTTCTTATTACCTTTTGCTGGATTTTCCACAATAATTATTTGAAGTCAACTAGATCAAATGCCTTTCTTTCTTTCTCAGTTCAATAAATACTACCATAGCATATATTTTCGCATCCAACCATTTTGTTGAAGCTACGACAGCGGAACTATTACTCTTAAAGCCATAATGAAAATCAGAGAAATCGAGATTTCTTTTACTAGGGTCAGTTCGAACTGAAATAATGGTATTATTTTACTTTCCAGGCACTGAGGGGGTATTATTCGTACCTACTTGGGTTCAAGATTCGTCAAAATTTTATAAATTTTGTATGTATAGTTATAACTGAACGGTTTATTCGTTTCTAAAAATTTGATAGCAGTTCTCTGGTTGACAAAATCATATTTAACCTTAATTTCAATTCTCACCTCATCTTCTTGAAAAATAATTTTGGCGATTAGTTAATGAAGATTAGATTTAAAAGTAGTTCGAAATACTCTTTTGTTCTGAAGAAAATATTATTAATAGTCTTATTGGCGGTCCAAAAATTCTATCGAGCGTGGATACTTGCAATTTTGTTACGTGAGATGACTCAATATCAGTTTTATTAATTGTCAGATTGATAAATAGCCAACATTCAGACAAATGATTGGATATTTGTACGTATAGTTCTCTGTACGCTATTTCATGAAATATCATACGAATTTCTAGATCGCACAGCCCACTCAAGATACTTGACAAATGAAAGATTCGACTATCATTATCACGATTGCATTGCTAGGTTTTCACGTCAGCTGTATTCGTATGTGTTTAGTAATACTGATTTCTCTTATACATTGCATTACTCTCAAACCTTGTCAATATATATATATATATATATATATATATATATATATATATATATATATATATATATATATATATATATATATATATATATATATATATATATATATATATATATATATATATATATATATATATATATATATATATATTTATATATATATATATATATTATATATATATTTTATATATATATATATATATATATAATATATATATATTTATATATATATATATAATAATATATATATATATATATATATATATATTATATATATATATATATATATATATATATATATATATATATATATAATATATATAATTATATATATATTATATATATATATATATATATATATATATATATGTATTATATATATAATCTCTTGATAATTATTAGCAATAACAGGCTTGTTGAATCTTAAAAAACTCGATTTTATTAAAAAGTTGACGTTTCGCCACGACATTCGTGACTTTATCAAAACTTTTTTTTTTATTAATAAAATCGAGTTTTTGAAGATTCAACAAGCCTGTTATAGGTAATAATTAACAAGAGTTTAAAAATAGTTCATAGGCAACAGCAATTCGAATAATATATATACTATATATATATATATATATATATATATATATATATATATATATATATATATATATATATACATTTCGGAACTTTATCATAAATAATACTAATAGTCGATGCGAAAAAATCTTAATTTTTTTAAAATTTATATACAATTTAAAATTGAATCGTTTGACTACAAATGCACCACGAAGGGTGGTAATGTGAGGTCATAATTCTAAAGAAATTTCTCCATAGTACAGTGTCAAGGGCTATGTGTAAATTGACCGAAAAATATCCGAAATTTGGTGCCAAGAATTATTTATAATAGCTTTTATTTAGTCATGTTTGATAAGGGATTTATAAAGGCTAATAACTGTTGTATATAGAGGCCTCGGTAGACCAGCGGTAAGGTGAACCGCCTTATACCGTTTGTAAACCGAGGATTGTGGGTTCGAGTCCCACCTCGCTCTTGGGTGTTATGTATGTCCGGAATTAAGTGGTTATTTAAGATTGAAATTTGTTGGGTAATGTACATAGTTTACAAGCCCATTGGCCGTTCGGAACCGGCGTTAAACTGTAGGTCCCTCGAGTTAAAAAAAAAAAGAACTGTTGTATATCATGTAGTGGAACATTAGAAAACATTTTTGGGTAGTTTTTGTAGTATTTGTACATATTGGTACGAAACAAGTATGATAACATTTTAGGTTTTAAATTATTGATATATTTATTAATATATTGACGATAACAACAAGAATTAATCGATTAAAATCCAGAATACTGTATCAGCTGTGTGCTACGATGAGTACAAATTAACAATGTGACGTAACACGCGCTTTTGTTTAGAACTGTCGGCGTGTTTTGGTAATGTATTCAAAAATTTATTTTTTATTTCATATAACTTTTTAATAAGAGCAAAAAAAACTGAAAATAGTTTTGTTATGAAACTTATATAAGGTCTTTTCATTCATCACATAAACTTTTTTTCAAAAACCCAATTCTCTGAAACCTTCTGAATGGAATTGAATACTAATTTAAAAATTAGAGCTTAGCGTTCTTTCTCGATTCTACTCCTGAAATACCAAATAAATTCTCTTTCGCGTTCCTCGGATATTTGACTTCTTGACAGAAGCATAAAAATGCAAATGGAAATAACGTAGGTCGATCAATTGATAATTTCGGAGGAGAAGTCTTGAAACTTAGATTGAAAAACGACGTCGTCGAAATGAGTGGAAATATGTCATTTATTTATTGGAAGCTGGAAGCATATTCCTCGCCTCTTTGAAAACGCAAATCAACCGACATGGAATTTATGTACGAAGTTGAATCTCGCTGCATATAGATGAGATATTTTCAAGTGTCAACTGACTGTATTAATTC
Organism: Cynegetis impunctata; assembly: GCA_030704885.1. Taxonomy (NCBI): domain Eukaryota; kingdom Metazoa; phylum Arthropoda; class Insecta; order Coleoptera; family Coccinellidae; genus Cynegetis; species Cynegetis impunctata. The sequence continues at coordinate 113,295 of JARQZK010002949.1, read as the reverse complement.
TATAATTTGAATATTTTATAGATTTTTTTCGGTCGGAGTAATATCGATGGATGAAAATGAGGAAGAGGTCGCATGTGGTTATACATATTTCCTGAAGTATATATTAGATTCATTATCGAGAAAAATTATTTCATTTTGGTCACAATATGTTGATTCAATTTCTGATCTTATGTATATATATATATATATATATATATATATATATATATATTTATATATATAAATATATGTATAAATATAAATATATAAATATATATATATATATATAACTTTTTGATAATTATTCGCAATAACAGGCTTGTTGAATCTCAAATAGTTCGATTTTATTAAAAAGTTGACGTTTCACCACGACATTCGTGGCTTTATTAAAACTTTCAACTGTTATTGCTAATAATTATCGAAAAGTTAAAAATAGTTCACAGGCAACAACATTTCAAATACATATATATATATATATATATATATATATATATATATATATATATATATATATATATATATATATATATATATATATAAATATATATATATATATATATATATATATATATATATATATATATATATATATATATATATATATATATATATATATATATATATATATATATATATATATATATATATTTATATATATATATATATCTATATATATATATATATATTGAAGGAAAGTATAAGGATATCCAGACTTTTGGGCATTTATTTATTAAAAGTGAAGTTAAGATATATAAAACATGGTACAAATTAGTAAGTCAACTGTGGGGTTAAATTGTTGGTTCCATTTTGATCAGTCATATAATATAAGACACAAGACAAAATCAATACAGACATTAAAACTGACTGTCAAAGTATTAAAAATTATTAAAAAACCTAATTTCCTAAATTAATGAAGCAATTTAGAGAAAGAAAACAACTTTATTGAATAAGGATTCAAAGGGATATCGACCTAGGTTTTCCTGCCCTGATATACACGTTTTTTTATTTAAAAAAAAGTTCATCATGTATAACAGCAAAAAATATTAATGCTTAAGATATTAGAGTAGGGATAATAAGTTTTCAAATAGTGGTTGCCGTGGTAATTTTCTTTGAAATGGAGGGGAGTTTTGTGTACTAGTGGTTCTATCAGGTCGATGTTGTACTGTTGATGAATGAATTTCTTATTCATTCTGGGGAATCTATCGGCTATCGGTTCAATTTTTGTCTTTTTCTATAAATATTCGTTCGATAGATTATGCAGGGGATTGTTGGGATGTCTCATTTTTGTAATCTCTCGGAGAACACTGCGCTCAGCAACCTCGATCATCTTAAAGTAAGTTTTATTGCATTTCCCCAGGATTTGATGCCCATACTCTAAAAGGGGTCTACAGATCGTTTTATAAATTTTGCAGTCTGTGCCTGTTCCAATACCTTGGTCTTTGTAGGTTAAGGATCGTAAATGATTGGCGCTGCTGATTGTTGCTTGTTTTACTGCTTTTATATGCATTTGAAAGTTAAGTTTGCTATCGATTGTCATTCCTAGGCATCTGCAGTTAATTGATGGTTTCAATGTCGCGTTTACAAGTGATATGGTCGGAGAGGAACCTTGTGGAAGTCGTTTTGGGAAAAATTCGGTGGATGAAACAATTTGTTCAACTGAAAATTGTCAATATCTCCGTTCGAGGTTATTGAAATTATGATGCTAGTCTTAGATCCCAAGTAAGGTCGACCTTCACTCATCTGCTTGCCAAACGAAATACATATCAAAATTAAGATAATTTTATTGCGAATGCAGTAGTATAGGGTTGCCTGCAAAAATCCGGTCCAGAATATGGGTTGCCAGGCTTTTAAATTGAAAATATTAATTATTTGGGGATGATAGAGGGTGTCTTTGCTGAGTTTCTGAACACGAGGACCCAGAGCTTTAGACGGTAAGGCGAAAAAAACGCGATTTTTTTCAAGCCGTTACAGGTTTTCTTCCCATATCTCTTAAACTATGGTTTATGACTACTTGAAAGAGCAGTAGATTTCCTTCAAATGTTATTGGTCAACGGTATTTTCGACTCAAAATAAATGAACTCCAAAAAAAGTAAAATTTTCGAAATATAAAAAAATACAGGTTTTAGGATAGTAAAGTTATATTTTCACATATATCTATGTATTTTTACACATTTCATGCATACCTCCCTCCTCAATACCTTTCTTTTCTACCCCTCCCCCTCTACTCGTTTGAAGTACCCTCAAGATGTGCATAATGAGATGTGTTTTTCTCTAATATAAGAACGAGCAACTGTCTCATGTACCGGGTGTCTGATTAAGAGAGTTACCCCGCTGTATCTCAGAAACTATTCGTCCTAGAGACTTACGGTAAAAAATGTTATGAACAAAGTGGCTAACAGAAAATCCAGGAAATTATTTTCAGGTTTCTTAGACGGCCGCTAGGCGGCGTAACCGCCATCTAAAACTTTTAAAGTGATTTTTTTCTGAAATACATCTAGTAAATATACCAAAAAAAAATTTCTATTTCAAGCTGAGCTTTATTCGAGTCCTATTTATTTAACACTTTTTGACGTATCTAATGAAATGAAGTGGTGGAGAGTGATTCAATGTTTTTTGAATAAACAGCTGTAACTCCTGAACGACTGTATAATTTTCGTACCAATGCCGCATTTTGAAGACATTCAAAATATACCGCAAACATTTCAACAGCTTCATCATTTGTAAATGCATTTCAATAGTTTTCAGTCCTTACTTGTGTGTGCCACAAAAACTCATTACACTGTCATTACTGTGTAGGAGTACTACTGTTCAATACTTACTAGGTAAATCTAGCTCTAGTAGAAAGTTGTTTATTGCTGTCTTATTTGGATGCAAGGAAAGGTAGAATTGTGGAAGTAGTTCACTAATGTCCTGTGTATTTTCCAGTACAGGCCAAACAACTAAAGCATATAAACTATCCTTGCTGTATTGTATTGTTATTTCTTTGACTTCTTCAAAACATAACATGCTCTTTGAGCTTGAAACCCAACTTGATTAAACATTTAACTGTTTAATGATATTATTTAGGAGTGGAAAATAGAATTGATTAGAATTTATTATAGTTTCGTCAGGAAATTTGTAGTACCTAATATTAAAATATTTTTGGAGGAAAATTATTATACTATTTATGTACCACGAAAAAAACTTTGTGTTCATGTATATATATATATATATATATATATATATATATATATATATATATATATATATATATATATATATATATATATATATATATATATATATATATATATATATATATATATATATAAATCGAACTTAAACTGACAGTTTGCTAACTAGCAAAGTGATAACTAGCATTCTGGTTTTCTGATAATTTATGGAAAAACAATATATTTATAATACATATGAATTTAGAATATATATATATATATATATATATATATATATATATATATATATATATATACATATGTATATAAAAATATTTATATATATATATATATATGTATATATATGTATATATATATATATATATATATATATATATATATATATTTTTATTCGAATTGTTGTTGCCTGTGATCTATTTTTAATCTTTTGATAATTATTAGCAATAACAGGCTGGTTGAATCTTAAAAAACTCGATTTTATTAAAAACTTGACGTTTCACTATGATATTCGTAATTGAAATTTCTTTGACATTTATTGATTTGAAAAAATTGAACAGACAGGCTGCTTTGTATATGCTATTCAGTCTAATATTAATATTCAAAATTGTTATCATTAGATGGTAAGGGAAACCAAAGAAACCTTTACCTACGTAATGTTTGAAAATAATAATAATAGGGAACTATTTATCTAACAACAAAGAAATTAGTCATGGGAAAACATTAAAGAAGTGGAATAGAATTATCGGTATAGCACGCTTATATGGAAGCAGCCGTTGACACGTGTTTCGGACTCTTTGGTCCTCATCAGAACGGCGTAGCTAAGTATTAGATTGAAAATTTGGAGATGAAAATAGTTTAATAAATAAAATCCTCTGTTATGGAAGAAAATCACTTATTTGTGGTTTATTGTTTGAACTCTCCGGTATGGGAGATTTGGTCAAACTTTGCCACGGAGGCGATTAATTCCATCCGAGAGATCTCAGAAAGAGTAAATTAATATTAAAAAAGAAAATTAGTTTTGGGAAAATATTAAACAAGTAAATCAAAAAATTTGCGTATCGTTCTTTTATATTGAAGTAGTCGTTTTTAATGAAATTTTTATAATAAAATGCTCTGTTATGGAAGAAAATCACTTATTTGTGGTTTATTGTTTGAACTCTCCGGTATGGGAGATTTGGTCAAACTTTGCCACGGAGGCGATTAATTCCATCCGAGAGATCTCAGAAAGAGTAAATTAACATTAAAAAAGAAAATTAGTTTTGGGAAATATTAAACAAGTAAAGCAAAAATTATCGGTATAGTTCGTTTATATGGAAGTAGCCGTTTTTAATGAAATTTTTATTTATTTAGAATTTCAAATCTTTTAAAAAAAGGGTACTCACAGTTTAAAACTCTCAGCTTAAGTTTAGGATCATTGCCATATTTTCAGCTTGCAATATTTAATTATTTATTCGAATTGTTGTTGCCTGTGATCTATTTTTAATCTTTTGATAATTAGTAGCAATTACAGGCTGGTTGAATCTTAAAAAACTCGATTTTATTACAAACTTGACGTTTCACTATGATATTCGTAACTGAAATTTCTTTGACATTTATTGATTTGAAAAAATTGAACAGACAGGCTGCTTTGTATATGCTATTCAGTCTAATATTAATATTCAAAATTGTTATCATTAGATGGTAAGGGAAACCAAAGAAACCTTTACCTACGTAATGTTTGAAAATAATAATAATAGGGAACTATTTATCTAACAACAAAGAAATTAGTCATGGGAAAACATTAAAGAAGTGGAATAGAATTATCGGTATAGCACGCTTATATGGAAGCAGCCGTTGACACGTGTTTCGGACTCTTTGGTCCTCATCAGAACGGCGTAGCTAAGTATCAGATTGAAAATTTGGAGATGAAAATAGTTTAATAAATAAAATCCTCTGTTATGGAAGAAAATCACTTATTTGTGGTTTATTGTTTGAACTCTCCGGTATGGGAGATTTGGTCAAACTTTGCCACGGAGGCGATTAATTCCATCCGAGAGATCTCAGAAAGAGTAAATTAATATTAAAAAAGAAAATTAGTTTCGGGAAAATATTAAACAAGTAAAGCAAAAATTATCGGAATAGTTCGTTTATATGGAAGTAGCCGTTTTTAATGAAATTTTTATAATAAAATGCTCTGTTATGGAAGAAAATCACTTATTTGTGGTTTATTGTTTGAACTCTCCGGTATGGGAGATTTGGTCAAACTTTGCCACGGAGGCGATTAATTCCATCCGAGAGATCTCAGAAAGAGTAAATTAACATTAAAAAAGAAAATTAGTTTTGGGAGATATTAAACAAGTAAAGCAAAAATTATCGGTATAGTTCGTTTATATGGAAGTAGCCGTTTTTAATGAAATTTTTATTTATTTAGAATTTCAAATCTTTTAAAAAAAGGGTACTCACAGTTTAAAACTCTCAGCTTAAGTTTAGGATCATTGCCATATTTTCAGCTTGCAATATTTAATTATTTATTCAATTACGAATATCATAGTGAAACGTCAAGTTTTTAATAAAATCGAGTTTTTTAAGATTCAACCAGCCTGTTATTGCTAATAATTATCAAAAGATTATATATATATATATATATATATATATATATATATATATATATATATATATATATATATATATATATATATATATATATATATATATATATATATATATATATATTCTAAATTCGTATGTAGTGATAATATATTGTTTTTCCATAAATTATCAGAAAATCAGAATGCTAATTATCACTTTGCTAGTTAGCAAACTGTCAGTTTAATTTCGAAAAGTACTCCATGAATTCATTTCGGGAAACCAGGCGGCATTCAAATTTAACATCCAAAGACACCGCCATTTCAATACGCACAGGTTCCTTTCAACTAATCCTATAATACAATAATCGAAAACTACCTCATAGTTAACAGCTGCAAAAATTCATACGAATAGATGCGTAAGCCCTCTCACTCCATATTAATTGAAACATTTCATTTTCGTTTTTGAATTTGGAGAACGGAATTGGCATTCGCTTTACCGAACACGATCCTAATCCTTCGTTATGAATGAGGCAGAGTCGAAATGTTATTTCAACGATCCTTTGCGAAGAGGAGGCGACGAAAAAGAATAATAACACACCTTTTGTGTAGACTAAGTGCCTATCCGTCAACCGCCCAAGTAGTGCCATTATATTTTAATTTGGCTTATTTTTAATTTCACTAGCGCTTTATGGATTCTCGCTCCCGGGAATTATGGAAACTATTGTCACTTGGACCGTTTGTGCGAATGTCGATTTAAAATCGAATTATTGTATGATGTTGAAGAATATCGTCTCTGTGAAAATTTCCATCTGGGACAGCAAGCAATATTTAGTGGTTTGAAGAGGAATTTTTGCTTTTCTTAACATCTTCATGAATTTCCGATGCATATACTAAAATACTAAGTCTCTAATTGAAATGAGAAAGTTAAAAAAAAGTTAAAGAAACAAAATGAGAGAGTATATATATATATATATATATATATATATATATATATATATATATATATATATATATATATATATATATATATATATACATATATATGTTCAGAAAGATTTCCGCGGTCGGAAGTATTTGAAAAACTTGGTTCTCGGAATGAACCGCGTAAAACATTTGAAAAATCTCGACGTTTCGGCTCCTTTTGCGAAGCTTCAGGAATAATTCGTATACGTCGCCTCAATCTGCCTACTCAACGAATCGAATTAGGAGGAATCGTAAACAAGTTTCCGATTCCTTCTAATTCGGAACATGTTGCGGAGGAATCGGAAACATGTTTCCGATTCCTCCAAATTCTATTCGTGGAGTAGGCAGATTGAGGCCACGTATCTGAATTATTCCCGTTCTAATTCTCCTGAAGATGGCTTCGCAAAAGGAGCCGAAACGTCGAGATTTTTCAAATCTTTTACGCAGTTCATTCCGTGAACCAAGTTTTTCATATATATCTATATATAATATATATATATATATATATATATATATATATATATATATATATATATATATATATATATATATGTATATATACAGCGCGGTCGGTAGTTTGTCAGTTGGCTTCACGAAGTTGTGAGTCTCTGAAATGTTCACTAGCTTCAGCAACTGTGAATTGGCAACAATAGCTATTGCCTTGGATGATGAAAAAAATGGGAAAAATAGACCAAAACGATGAAAAATGTGAGTACACAACGCTTGGAAAGCAAGATATGTTGAAGTCGAATTCTGCACGTTGCTTCCTCATCTAATGGACGATGAGACCGAATTTTACAAATACTTTAGAATTTTTGAACGTGATAGTTAAAGATTGAACAGTAAATAATTATCAATACTATGGATTTTTCCAGGGTGAGGAGAAAAATTTGCCCGCCACTAGCTATACGCCCTAGTCTCCATTTCTACTATCGAACAACGCAATGAGCCCGTCAAAAATTAAAACATGAACTATCTTGCACGGTGCGGACTCGCTGCGGACGCGGTGCGGGCACGGTGCGGAGATGTGAAGACAGTCACATAAGAAAGCACGGTACAATTGATCACCGAGACACAGCCGTGTCTCGGTGCGGGCACGGTGCGGACATGTGTGGCTCAACCGTAATTCTAATGAGAGATAGGGATGAACAATGGAAGTAAATCAATCTTTTAACATTTTTAATTTTTATTGATGATTAGAAATTTCAACATCAGCTTTTCATATTAATACTTGGAACATATTCACAATTTTCTTTCGGATTTCATGAAATTGGATCAGAAACATATGTGTCCTATTTCAGTTGCTACAATCCAATCATTATTAAGATTGAATGTACTGATTAAGTTTATAATTATATCATTCTACCGTATGTTTGATAATAAACTGTTTGGTTCCTTAACTTAAAAAAAGCTATTAATTAAAAATTTATTACCCTACCATTCATTCAATTTCTCCCCAGCGTTGTTAATTTATTTAATTCTGCCTGCTATTAATTCAAACAACTACCCACATAGAATCACAGTTTCTCCTGTTAGACAAAAGATACAGAAACTATATCACCCATTATTAACTGAAATCAAAAGAAAACAATATATACCTAACAATTTCATAA
>JARQZK010002949.1:87500-100000 GCA_030704885.1 Cynegetis impunctata | reverse complement strand
AAATTGTTTTAACGTTATTTTTCGATAGTCTGTTACAAATTTTGCTACTCAAATTCGGCACAAAATTTCTTGGGAAGTATTTTTGCTCTTCATTAATAGTTTTCGTGGGGTATATTGAATGCAACAGATTCTTTATTTGTTTTTTCCCATCTCAGTTATGATAAAATCTGGTTCATACTTGATTTGCTGCCAGTACTTTGTCTTTCTTAGTACGCTTTCTTCTCAACACTACGTAAAAAAATAATGACCAGTAAGAAGCACTGTTCCTGGATTTAAAAATGTTGAGAAAAAGAGTTTAGTGGTCTCTAAAAACATTCTGCTTCCGATTATTCACATCAAGTTGGGACTAATGAAGCAATTTGTCAAAGCATTGCCTCAAGAAGGAGAGTTTCAGATATCTCTGTGAGCAGTCTCCCGGTTTTTCTGAGGCAAAACTTAAAGAAGGGGTATTTGTTGGTCCGGATGTAAGGAAACTTATGAAGGATGAAGACTTCGACTTGAAAATGGAAGACCAGGAAAAGAAAACATAGAAGTCTCTCAAACAAGTGGTAACTGGCTTCCTAGGAAATAAAAAATACCCAAACTACAACAAAATTGTTGTCAATCTGCTAAATTACTACAAACTCTTGGGCTTCAATATGAGTGTTGAAGTTCATTTCCTACATTGTCATCTGGACTATTTTCCGGAAAATCTTGAAGCAGTGAGTGAGGAACAAGGAGAAAGATTCCACCAGGATATAAAAGAAATGGGACGTAGATATCAAGTACGCTGCAACATTAACATGATGGCTGACTACTGCCATCATGCTTAAAGAGAGAAAATCTTCAATCCCACAACAGGAAAAGTACTAAACGAAGTTTTGAAGAAAAACTAGTATTGTAGTAAATCCTCATTAACTTTTGTTACTGTAATATTAAGATTTATTTATGTTTAAAGCAATTTTAATAACAGTGTACATAAATAATACCGATAAAAAATATGTCAATTTTATGATTTTCACTAAATTTTTTACCTCATTTTGTAGACAAACCTTAGGCGATAAAAAAAAAACCAATACTATTTCTGAAATCAGCAATAAGAACTACACAATAATCAGTCATTAAAACAATTAAACATTTTTTTTGTAGGCCTTTGTTAGGACTACATAATATTTTCTTTATTCAAATAAACGCAAATGGAATCTAGATGATAGTTTGTTGAATTTCGATGATCTCGATTCAGATAGACATTTCGAATCCTCTCAAGATTTGAAAATTGCGTAGAAACATTCCATGTAAATAAATTCCTTATCGTACATTTCAATGCAAATACTCATCGAATGAGCAATAGACCTTAAACTCTGTCTGGCAGGACATACTTGCGAGGCGTACGAGTCGGCTATATTTGTATTTGCGTATTTTTCAAATTTTATCAATAAAGAATGAACTATCATGATTAAAAGCTTAGGGTATTTATGATACCTAAACCAAGTCAGGTAAAAAAAAGTATGAAGTCAGTATATTACTATGGATTAGTTATGATTTCGAAGTGAAGAATTAATTTTAATTTTCACGAATAATTAGCTATTTTTACGTATAGTGAAAAATCAGGATCGGAAAGAATAATCAAAAGAATCAAATTTTCGAATATCTTTAATTTCTGTACATTCAAAAATGTAGCGATTTCAACATCCACTTTACTGTTAAAACTCAGAGCTATTGAACAATTTCTCTTGATAGAATTTGTTTGACGAATTAATAATGACCCAGCAAAAGCTACAACAAGATACAATAGCACTATCGATGTAGTTTTCACGACACTCACATAAAATTGAATAGCACCTATACAATTTTGTTACCAGAAACAAATCAGTGTTCAGATGGAAGGGTCCTACTGATTAGATTCATAGTTAATTCATATTTTTATAATAATTAAAGATAAAATTTTTATTTTCCAAATTTTCAACAGATACTTTTTTACAATTTTATCACCATTCCTTCATTAGATTTTTTTTTTCATTCAATTATCTCGACCTTTTTTCTATCTAATGATTCTCCAACATTATAAATTTATTTCATTATACCTTCTATTCAATACATAATATAGAGTAAACTTCGGTGTACCGCGACACTTCTAGTCTTTTTGTATTTATTTCCACTTTCCATTCTCTGAACATGAAACTGTATGAACAATAAAGTAATTATGCGAAAGTTTGTGACCAACTACAACCATAAAACCATAATTTTTGCAACTCATTTTCGAAAGATATTGATGTATATTTTGATATGTATAACTTATAGAAGACTTATACATATCAAAATATACATCAATATCTTTCGAAAATGAGTTGCAAAAAATTATGTGATATTAATGTTCCAACTTTCTCAATGAATGTAAGTAGGTACACTAAATTTAATGCTTCCAAAGCTCATTTTAAACCAAATATAAAACCAATTTCTTAATATTATTATTGGAAGTTTAAATAAACATCAAAAAAAAAAAAGAAACTGATGATATGATGATAATACATAATTTAATATCTTTGAAAAAGGTGTGCGTATGAAATTCATACAAAAACTATATGAAATAAAAACGAAATTGTGGTTATAGTTTTATTCAGGAAAATTTAACGGTAAAGTGTTCAGTTTGATGGAAAAGCTTGAATTTCTAAAAATACAAGACAATATTTTTAGAGAATTAAATTGTTATGGAAAGTGAAGTTCACTTTAGAAATATTCTAAGAGAATTCTAGGATAATGCACTTTGCTTATATTCAAAAGACTATGCAATTGGGAATTTACTGAAAATTATCATATTTTAGATAGGTAAAAAAACCTTGAATCAATAATTTTTTTTCTACTTCAAAATGAAAATCAGTACACATTAAAAATTGTTTAATCACGAAAATTTCATTTACACTCCTTTATATCTTTTTTCTATATTAAAAATAATTCCATTTTTCCATTTCTTTGTTATTCAGATGACTATTCTAGACAAAATTAACACAACCTTCTGAATGAATTAAATATTCATCCATACAAAAATGTTTCACAGAAATCCTGTATTATATAGAGAAGCTTTAATATTCCTTTCTGTTTAGCATCAAATGATAGTGAAATTGAAACGTAAGAATTTCTCAATTCTATTAAAATCGTTCCAAAGAAATCCTCGCCTATTCCCCTTAAAATGAAAAATAACTAGAATTTTCTTCAACAACAAGAAACAATACAAGTTGAAAAGCATTGAAAGTTGTTGAAGTAGAAGATCTAATATTTCCGGGTGACTTAAATTGCCGGCTATCTTATGACAATTCCTTCAACTGGTGTCCTACAAATACCCCTAAAAATCGAAAGTCGGCATTATTCATTATAATCGCAAGTACAAGTACGAGATCTGTAATCCATAAGTCGACATCTCCCTATGAATATAAGCTTTCAATCAAGGCGTTCCTTGTTAAATCCGGACGAGCATCCTACGTGGATTAGCGAAGGCAGGGAGTGAGTGACTGACAGTTTGACAGAATTTCCTTTATCGGACACAATGGCTCGTTCACATCGTCTTTGTACGTCAGGAATGGCACTGTGCCATAATCGGGGATGTCAGAGTATTTTTCGTTAGGAATGGAGTCGAATATAACATGTCCAGGAAGTCGGAAGTTGGGACAAAGACTGCATAAAATGAATGACTCCAAAAGTCGAAGTCATATTCGATAAGGGAGTAAGTAATATAAGAGAAGACGAAGAAGAAATATTTAGAAATTATTATTTAATAAACAAAAACAAAACTTGAATTTAGTACGTTTTTTATAGCACAATATTTTTGTGATATTAAACGTAGTAAATTCAAGTTTTGTTTTTGTTCATCTTGTTTAATTATCACGTTGTAACGAAGGATTTCATCAACTAATTATTATTTATTTCATGAGTAATAAATAATTGGAAATTTTAAAATGAAAGCCATTGTGGCCATAGAACAGAAAACGCCTGAACAGCAGAGCTCCATCACTACTGTCGTATTACCCCATCTTCTATGTTTTTTGCTTACAAATTCTAAAAACCTAAAGTCAATTTCGAAGATCTGAAAAGATACACAAAGCTTGAACATCTGCAAAGGTGCATGAGTTTCTTCATAAACAGGTTATTCAAGTTTGAAAACCTGATTTTATTAATAAGATGAATTTTGGAGACTAAATTCGTGACTTTCTCAGAACTGTTGAAATATTTAAAAAAACGGAGGTTTCAAACAACGAAAGAAGTTCGATCACTCAAAGCTGAACTTGATTTGCTGTATGTTCTCTCTAGATACAGCTATGACTATTTGGATAATTATAGAAAACTAAAACGATCCTATGATTCTGCTTTGAGCACTCAAAAGAGAAATCATAATAATAATTTTATTATTAAAGCTGATAATAAAACAAAGGCTGTGTGGAATGTTATAAGGGAAGTTACAAATAGAAACAAAAAGTCTTCTTCTAAATACCCACCTAAATTTATAAGTCAGGGAAACAGTTATAAAATGTATGAGTTAGCTAATGCATTCAACAACCACTTCACGGAAGTTCCATGCAAATTTAGCTCAGCTTCTAAAGTAGTACAAAGATCTAAAAGAAACATATCAAAGTCTTTTTACTTATTTGAGGTAGTTGAGAATGAACTACTAGCAGTAGTGAAGGAAATGCAGAAAAAAATATCAGCGGGATATGATGAAATTCATCTTAATATATTGAAACAGCATATGGCGGATATTATCAAACCATTATGCTTCATTTTAAATTGTTCCTTTAAAACTGGAATTTTTCCTGAGGCTCTAAAAAAGACATTAGTCAAGCCTTGTCACAAAAGAGGCGACCTTGATGACTTCACAAACTACAGACCAATCAGCTTGATCACATCATTCGCTAAAATATTTGAGAAACTTCTAGCAAATCGTTTAACGAACTTCTTCCGTAAATTCGATATTTTATCCAACAATCAACATGGATTCACAAAAGGAAAAGGTACTGAAACTGCGGTATTTGAGTTTACACAAAGAATATTTGCATCTCTAGAGAATGATATGATACCTTCAGGACTGTTTGTGGATCTGTCTAAAGCGTTTGATTGCGTGAATCACAGATTACTGCTACAGAAATTAGAGAAAAAGGGAATTAGAGGCATACCTCTCAAACTAATAGAGAGTTACCTAAAAAACAGAAAACAAACTATTGTGCTGGACGTGAATGGTGAAAGGTTTCAGTCATCTGAAAAAGTAGTAACAACAGGTGTTCCTCAGGGTACTATAGTAGGGCCCATTCTCTTCATTGTTTATGATGACGATCTGCCAGAGATATTGGAGAGGATTGCTGATAATCGTCAGGGGGGGACCCACGATGGGTTGAGTATCACAAATGTTTTGGAGAAGAAAACTGATAATTTTCAAATACCGAGCCACAAAATGATGAATGTTAATTCATACTTATATGCTGATGATACTAATGTGTTGATACCATGCCATAATACTAGATGTGTATATGAAGGCCTGATATCTGCCATTGCAAAAATTGATGAATGGTGCAGATCAAACTCTTTAACTTTAAATGCAGACAAAACTAATATAGTATATTTCTCCAATATAAGATCAAATATGATTCATCCCAAGTCCATAAACCTAAAAGACAATACTATAGCAGTTAGTTCAAGTACAAAGCTTCTGGGTATGATAGTTGATCAACACTGTGATAAATTAACATCAAAACTGAATTCTGTGATTTATACTATAAGAGCTATAAAGAATCAAGTGGATGTTAGTACATTGAATACCATCTATTTTGCTAACTTCCAGTCCCTCTTATCATACGGTATTATATTTTGGGGCCCTAGTACACATTCTGAGCACATATTTATAATTCAGAAACAAGCTATAAGAACAATGCTAAATATGAATTTCAGATCATCCTGTAGAAGTTGTTTCAAAGCTTGTAATATTCTAACTCTTCCAGGTCTATGTATTTATAGAATATTACTTTTTTTTCGTAAGCATCCTTATTATTTTGCTGAATATAAAAATAATAACTCGACTAGGAGAATTCATGAATATTTTTTTCCGATCCATAAATATTCGAATACCGAGCATAGGACGTTATATATGGCAATAAAAATGTATAATCTTCTCCCAATAAGTATTAGAAGGTTATCTCTATATAATTCATTTCGAAAGGCTGTATTTTCGATCCTATTAATGTGTGAGCCATATTCTTTCAAAGAATTCATGGACTATTGTAGTACAAATTGAGAGAGAACAATATCTTAATTTCAATTTATGTTGTTTCTTTGACCTGTTTTCATTTCATTATTGTATTTTAAGTGTATGATGATGATTCTGGAAATAAAATATATTATTATTATTATTATTATTATCAAAATTACATTGATATCTATGAAAATCTAATGGTCAAGATACAAACGACTATATATCGTTACATTTTTAGCGGTTGTGAGCGTTACTGTTTACGTGCTATTTAGTCCTGCAGTCATCAGGTCTGCTTATATGGATGACATGGTAAGGAAAATTATAGACACTCTTACCCACGAAATGTTCAAAAATAGGTTCTTAGTTAGTTAATTTAACGATTTGTCTTTCAAAATACATTACTCGTAATTTTGACTATGTTGAATGTTACACTTATTCTAGACAAAATATTTCTATATTTTTTTTTATATATTTTTTTATAAAAATATTTCTTTATTTGCTGACCCTTAAACAGTAAATTACATTACTGGCATGAGGGCCCAATAATATATGTAGAAAACTAGAAGTAGAAAACTTAACATAGCATTTTCAATTTAATAACAAAAACAAAAAGGAAAATCTATTCTAGTTTCAAGAAATTTTTCAGGTTGTGGCATAATCTTTATAGTTTTTGAACATTGAATGGAATTGGCATTTACTTGGTGAAAGTTCATATTCATAACTTCATAAAGAAATAAAAAAAAAATAAAAAAACTAACTTTTTACAGGTTCACATAACCTGTGAAAAGTTAGATTTTTATTTCTTTATATAGTTTTTGATGTTGAAAATATTCAGGGGGATGGAATTAAATACTTTGTATGTGATTGATTGTTGGTTGGATGCTATTAAGAAGTGGATGACGTTGAAAAATGAAATCAGTATATGGTTTATTGAAAAAAGAAAGTGGTTGTTGGTTCAATTGAATCTGTATATATTGTACTTAAATGTTTTATTTCAGTTCTATCATTCATAATTAAATAATAATAATAATAATGTTCATTAGCAGAACTATATGAAATACAACACAGTGATAATTAAATCACTTAAACTAAACAGGTGCAACATATTCGAAAATATAACCTATAACTCCAGTTCTAAACTGTCCTTTATTATTACATTGTTTCAAGTTATCTGGTATATCATAGAAAAAAATTAAACCTCCGTGCAACAAGCTAATAAAGAGCATATTTGAAGTAACATTATGTACATAAAAATTATTTATATTTCTTGTAGAGTATTTGTGGATATCAGTTACAAGTTGAGGTTTGTTGTATATGTAGTTTTGAACTAACTTATTTTTAATTTTACAAATGATCTTAAGAGCCCCAAAAATCATCCTCTGCTTGACACTCATAAATTCTAATATGCCCAACATAAGTTTAATTGGAGTGTATCTGTTGCATCATTAATCTGATTAATTTGTTCTGTAATTTCTGTAGTTTTTGCAGTTCACTTTGATTGATATTCATCATTAGTGACGAACAGTAATCTATATGTGGTATAATTATAGCATTATATATTACGTTTCGTAAACCCATTCAAGTGTCTATTTCTTCTCACAAAATACATTTTTCTTGATATTTTCCTCATAACATATTTTGTACCTATGTTTTTGAAATTCAAATTTTCATCAAGAAAAAACCCTAAGTATTTAATATCACTCATTCTATTCAACACATTACTATTTACATTTATTTTTAATAATTCGTAGTCTAGAAGACCCAACTTATATCTACTGCCTATCACCATAAATTTAGATTTACTTATATTCATACTAAGGTTATTATCGCAAAGCTATTTATATACATTATATTCAAGTCAAAATTTATATCCTGTGTCATTTGATCCAAATTGTTTCCACTTACATAAATTATTGTATCATCTGCAAACATAGTTAGCTCACATTTATTAACATAGTGAACAATGTCATTTATATACAAATTAAAGTGAGTGTTCATGTTGAAATTTCGACCCAATTATATTCTGGTCTTCAATCAAAGAAAATATTTCAAGATTCTAGGAATTATACAGCTGAAAGTGTATTTTTCACTCGGTAGTTTTAATTAAGAATTAGCACAGTTTTTTCATAGGCCAAGCTACAGAGATTTAGAGTGAGCATTTTGTGCAAAAAGTGTTAGAAGAAAACCAGCTCCGCCATTGTTTGTCAAATAGTTCCACATGATATAGTGATATGTTTTTCACTCGACTTTATTATTTATATCTTTGTTATTAACAATTTTATGCAATAAATCGCGTTTTTTTTAGTTTTTTGCTTATAAAATTGAAACTATCAGAGTAATCGTGATGGTGTCAATAGACTTATTGTAGAAAATGAAAAGACGAACAAAATGAGAGGTCGGACGACTCAATCTGACCCTTAGTCTAAGGGAAAATTGGAAAAAACCGGCCAAAATGCAGTTTTATCAAAAGTTCATAACTCGGTTATTTTTTGAGTTGTAGCGTAGATCCTCCGGCCAGTATTAGCTATTGATATGAACTTCATTTGTGCGAAGATCAGAACCTGTCCAAGGCATATTTTTGGATCTGTGCCATTTGATTATGTTACTATGCAATTTTCCAAGCCAGGACGACCCTGAATGCGACAGGTATGGTCCGGATTCAATTAGCTAAAAAGTTTTTGAAAGTAGAATTCTCAAATGTTCAAAACGGTCGTCTTGGTTTTTCATAAAAACGCTGAGAAATATGGTAAAAAATAAAGCTGAACATGACAAAAAACGGCCGAGCGCGTGAGAGTAGTTGAAGAGTGGGGGTTTACAATTACTTTATCTGACAAACGTTTAGAATATTACTGGGTCACGTTCAATATGCCGAACGCTTTCGAAATGTCATACTTCTCCTTGCCTGCTGCTCTACCCCCACTCGTCAACTACTTCTCCCCGCCCGCTCGGCCGTTTTTTCGTCAATGTTCAGCTTTGATTTTTTAACATATTTCTCAGCGTTCTTATGGAAAACCAAGATGAGTGGGGTGGGGGGGGGGGGGGGTGGGGGGGGGGGGGGGTGGGGGGGGGGGGGGGTGGGGGGGGGGGGGGGTGGGGGGGGGGGGGGGTGGGGGGGGGGGGGAAATCTTTAAAAAGGTACTCACAATCTAGAACAATGTTTGAAACTTTCAGCTTAAGTTTGGGATCATTGCCATATTTTCAGCTTGCAATATTCAATTATTTATTCGAATTGTTGTTGCCTGTGATATATTTTTAATCTCTTGATAATTATTAGCAATAACAGGCTGGTTGAATCTTAAAAAACTCGATTTTATTAAAAAGTTGACGTTTCACTACGACATTCGTAGTTTTTCAAAACTTTTGAAGAAATTGAAATCTCCTTGATATTTATTGATTTGAAAAAATTTGAATAGACAAAGACTGCTTTGTCTCGCTAAAATTTTTTTCCGAATGTGGTTGTTCTTTGTTATTTATTACGTGCTATTCAGTCTAATATCAACATTCAAAATTGTTATCATTAGATGGCAAAGGAAAACCACACAAACCTTTACCTACGTAATGTTCGAAAATAGAAATAATAGGGTACTTATTATCTAACAACAAAGAAATTAGTCGCAGGAAAATATTAAAAAAGTAGAGCAGAATTATCGGTATAGAACGTTTATATGGAAGCAGCCGTTGACACGTGTTTCGGACTCTTTGGTCCTCATCAGAACGGCGTAGCAAAGCATTGGATTGAAAATTTGGAGATGAAAATAGTACAACAAATAAAAACCTCTGCTACGGAAGACAATCACACCTTTGTGGACTATTGTTTGAACTCTCCGGTTTGGGAGATTTGGTCAAACTCTGCCACGGAGGCGATTAATGCCATCCGCGAGATCTCGGAACGAGTAAATAAACAATAATAAAGAAATTAGTCGCAGGAAAATATTGAATAAGTAGAGCAAAATTATCACAGGCAACAACAATTCGTATAAATAATTATATATATATATATATATATATATATATATATATATATATATATATAAATATATATATATATATATATATATATATATATATATATATATATATATATATATATATATATATATATATATATATATATATATATATATATATATATATATATATATATATATATATATATATATATATAGATATATATATATATATATATATATATATCCGCGTATGCGCCTTTGGTACCAACAGTTGTAATGAAAAATATTTACTATTTGAACAAGCACACATTACACAATATTTAATTGAAAAAATTGGGCCTTTATAGGTATTAATAAAAAACTTATGATGATTTAAAGGCGGAATTTCGGGAAATTTGAGAAAAAAAGTTAAAAAAATTATATGTCAATAACCGTGAGTCCCAAGTTCCAGAGAGAAAAAGTAGCAAATGACCCCAACAATACCAAAAATATATATATTTATATATATATATATATATATATATATATATATTTTATATATATATAAATATATATATATATATATATATATATATATATTATATATATTATATATATATATATAGTATATATATTATATATATATTATATATATATATATATATATAAATATATATATATATATATATATATATTATATATATATATATATATACATATACCTATATAATTATTAATATTTTTATTAGTGAAAAATATAGTCTTGTGTTTCTTGTGAATTTTAAATATCTGGTGAGGGAAATAAACAGTGTATTTAAAGAACGAAATGTCGAAACCAGTCTCTGAATAACAATGTTTCAAATCCATGAAACATCAGACGCCATTTCGGAAAACCAACACCGAGAAACAAACCGCGCACATAATAATCGACATTGGTGTCATACTCAAAACGAAAAACATGCCTCTCGTAAACAAATTTATTATCTATGAAAACGTAAATAAAGACACCAAGAGGCGTCTTCGAGAAATAAACCCGGTAATACCTCCGAATTTCGTAGGTCCATAAAGACCGACATAACAATCAAACGTGATCTAAAAATAACTGTTGTAAAAATATTCAAGGGACTTGTCGGTGACAAATGGATATCGTTACCCTAAAACAACATCTTTATTGAGCTATAGTTTCATGCCACATCAGTTAAATAATCGTGGATTTTCTCGAGGAAGTGGAAACAACACAACACACTTGAAGCGATCCCCGGAATGCAGGGGTGGCTTTCCCGGAGATTTAGAAGCTCGTGTAACTCTTGACTTCCCATAAACTATGAACGCGATTATT
Organism: Cynegetis impunctata; assembly: GCA_030704885.1. Classification (NCBI taxonomy): domain Eukaryota; kingdom Metazoa; phylum Arthropoda; class Insecta; order Coleoptera; family Coccinellidae; genus Cynegetis; species Cynegetis impunctata. Next base: position 88,521 of record JARQZK010002949.1, on the reverse strand, counting down.
TCTGGTTACCTATTTCAAGCGAGATTTCCACGAAAGCCTCATGAATATTATCTTACACTCTGGTAGCTTGTCGAGGTATTCTTTTATTGCTTTAATGTTTGGACAAGTTTTAAATTAATGATCCACTTTCCAAAAATATGTCGAGCAGGTATTGAAAATATAGTGTTGCTTTTCCTTTTCAGCTTGATGGGTGCTTAGTACCTACTTTTATGCTCATATATGTTAATCTTATCATCAACGATGAAATATTGTAAAGAGCTATTCCAAAATTATTACTTTAATGTTTAATCGCATGAAAATAAACGAAGAGAGTTATCGTAGACACCAGGATGGAACGAAATTTTTTTCGAAGAAAGTTATGTACTGAATAAAAGGCAAAATTGAATAAATTAACAACGCTTGAAAGCAATTTAACTAAACATGTTTTGAGAGTAATTATATGAAAAAAATATTGAGGAAGGAGTAATAAAACTGTTATTAATAATAAACATTTAAGTTTAGATATTATTTAAAATATGAATCTGTTATGAATTTAATCAGTATATACAACAATCATCAATCGTAGTTACTAAAGTACGACACATATGTTTGCGATTAAATTTTATGTATGGAAAAAACAGCATCGATAGTGCTATTTTGTCTTATAGAAAGAATTGAAAATTTTAAAATATTTGTTTTCCTAAGGAATGTTTACATTATAAAACAATTTTCGGTATACCAATTATGAAGTTTTATGTACAAATATATTTTTAGCACATATTAATGATCAAATAGCAGTATTTTAAGTTTCTCATCGATATGGATCCAGAAACTCTGACCTGAAATGAGCTAAACACACTGGCTAATATCATGAAAATATGCATTTTATGATTAGAGAGCAAGTGAATATTTCTTGAAAATTTAAGAAGTCAGAAAAGAAGGGACGCAGCTTTACATAAACCCTATAACCAGAATGGTCAAAGTTCATTGGAATTAGTTGAAAATAGGAAAAATTGCAGTTCTACAACCAGACAACTCTTTT
>JARQZK010002949.1:60000-82500 GCA_030704885.1 Cynegetis impunctata | reverse complement strand
CAGCATTATTGATTTTTATAAAACATTATTGATCGAGAAACACACAATGTGATGTCATCAACTAACATTATAAGTTAAATGGTCACAATAAAATAATACAAACCACAATTAATTTAGAGGAAATAAACATCGTTGAAGTTAAATTAAGTTGAATATTTCAAAGAACATAATTATCTACTTCGTCATTACATATTGATCAAGAAAGTAGACATAGACAGCATCAAACAAGAAAACTCTAATGTGAAAACATGATAATTAAGATTCACAGATTGGTCACTGCTAACAAATAAAATAGCCAGAAGTATAAATGACTCAGAAAAGGAAAGGCAACTCTTCTCTCACTCGACATTTCTCAAATGAATGTTTTTATCTAAATCTAACAAAAAAGAATAAATTTCACTAAGATGATTTAAATCAGTTTTCTTATTTGAGCAATTTTCTGATTGTGAAATGTAAGCCATCTCCATAAACATTCTCTTAGTCGAATTTCTTTCCCTTGTCAATATGTAATGACGAAGTAGATGATTATGTTCTTTAAAATTTTCAACTTAACTTAACTTCAACGATGTTTATTTCCTCTAAATTAATTGTGGTTTGTTATATTTTATTGTGACCATTTAACTTATAATGTTAGTTGATGACATCACATTGTGTGTTTCTCGATCAATAATGTTTTATAGAAATCAATAATGCTGTATCTCGATTTTTACATCTTTTGCAATCATTCTCAAAGACACAGTGAGTAGTGTTACGGTTGACCGTTATGGAGCAACTTTTGATTTTCTTTTGTGCTTATGTTGTAGCTTCCCTGAAGATGACAATAATCATTGTGGAAATATCGGAAAAATAGTGTTATAAGAGTACACGTTTTGCTTGCTGCTATACCCAAATATTATTATCCTAATTGCATCCTAACTAGTCAGCAAAGACTACCCTCTATATATATATATATATATATATATATATATATATATAATATATATATATATATATATATATATATATATATATGTATATTATAATATATATATATATATATATATATATATATATATATTATATATAGTTAATAAGTTTTTTAAACCTTTATATTGAAATATGCTAAGATGAATTGTTAGTGGGTATTAGAGTTTATAATATTGATGTTCAACTTGAAATTATTCAAAATTTACTTCCATTCTTCTAATGTCAGTTCATATATTTTATTTATTTGTTATTTCATATTATGTGTCTTGAAGATAAGTGTTCTTGTTCGTGATTGAATTAATGGTAAGTGTGCAATTTTGAATAATTTGCGATGATATTGAAAGTGTTCTTTGTTTTGCAATTTTTATACTTCTGAAAAAGGCTTGGAAAGTAGCCGAAACGTTTACAAGAATGGAAGTAAATTTTGAATAATTTCAAGTTGAACATCAATATTATAAACCCTAATACCCACTAATACTTCATCTAAGCATATTTATATATATATATATAAATAAATATATATATATATATATATATATATATATATATATATATATATATATATATATATATATATATATATATATATATATATATATATATATATATATATATATATATATATATATATATATATATATATATATATATATATATATATATATATAAATCAAGCAGAATTATCGGTCTAGCCCGCATATGTCGAAGCAGCCGTTGACACGTGTTTCGGACTCTTTGGTCCTCATCAGAACGGCGTAGCCAAGTATGCGATGGAAAACCTGGATTTGAAACAGCAACAACAAGCAGAATCCCCTGCTTCGGAAGACAATCACACATTTGTGGTACATTGTTCGAACTCTCCGGTTTGGGAGATTTGGTCAAACTCTGACCACGGAGGCGATTAATGCCATCCGCGAGATCCTGGACCGTGGAAATAAACTACTAAGAGAAAATTTATCGCGGGGAAATAGTATATGAATCAAGCAGAATTATCGGTCTAGCCCGCATATGTCTTCCGAAGTAGGGGATTCTGCTTGTTGTTGCTGTTTCAAATCCAGGTTTTCCATCGCATACTTGGCTACGCCGTTCTGATGAGGACCAAAGAGTCCGAAACACGTGTCAACGGCTGCTTCGACATATGCGGGCTAGACCGATAATTCTGCTTGATTCATATACTATTTCCCCGCGATAAATTTTCTCTTAGTTATATAATATATATATATATATATATATATATATATATATATATATATATATATATATATATATATATATATATATATATATATATGTATATATAATTATATATATAAGGGTGATTATTATTATACGAAAATGATATCTTATTTCGAAATTGAACAGAATTTATAATGCAAAGAAATAATTTTTGAAAAATAGTTGCTTTCTGGGAATAAAAAAAAAATCTTATAATATAGTTAGTGTGGAACTTTTCCGAATACGACTGTGTTTTACCGAACAAAGCATATGGAGCTCAGAAAAGTTATACTTCAAGCACTAGTGAGGATAAATATTTTTATTTTCAAACGTACAATAATAACGTCATTTCTCGATTGACAGGATCATCGAAAATTTCTATTTCTCCGCCAAAGAGGAGAAGAGTTGCAACTGTATGCAAGTGTATGCAACACTTTTCCGGCCGGCGGCTTGAAAAGTGTTACTATGCAAAAGAAAAAAATTCTCCAATTCAAACGTCATTTTCACTTTCAACCAGTTTTCACCAGGTTGCGAATTATAACTATCAATTATTTCACTTTATATCTGTCAGAATCAATTTTGCGTGGCAACCGTGACTAGACAAATGTTCCATAATTCATAACGATCGTAAGTGGATAGAGTTATGTGCGTAAATGTGAATCAATCCAAAAATGGATATTCAGACTTTTATGAGTTTCAAAACGTTTGTAAATAAAATAACATATTTCATTCGGAGTAGAAGTGACTTTTCATGGCTCGCTTTCAATAGCTCAAGTTCAATAGCTCAAGCTCGCCATGAAAAGTGACACTTCTCCTCCTTATGAAATAATATACTATTTCTACGACAATGAGAAAAACAAAGAATAATCAATAATTATCATTAGCATTCATGTTAAACGAAACTTTATTATTTTCGAACATTGGAAAACAATAAACAACCTTATTAATTTTTTTACGAGTATTATTAACAGCATTTAGAGTTGAAGAACAATTATTAGTAGTATTCTGTAGATTTATAGGTGAGTTCAGTTAATTCGCCATAGTAGATAATTATGTTCTACATGTTTCGAGGGTTGAGCTCGTTTGATGTCATATCAATAATTGAATTCTGACACTTGAATTTCTAAGAAAGATGACTTTACGGTGATGTGCAGATGGTTTTGTCGAATTCTGAATCATGTTTGACATGTCTTTCTTAATTTTTGATGATTTTTCGAGATATCTGAAGCTAGTGTGGAAAACTACAACTTTCCCCACTAAAATCCCCGCGGAAAGTGTACTATTATAATATATTCGTAATGTTTGTCGATATAATGATATATTACTAGGTTCTGAAAACGGCGTCCACCTGGTGTACTCAATTTGTTTCAGAGTGAACCTGTCTTGGTGAGTGCTCCTGATATTTGGAAACTTGATATGTCTTTCAGAAGGATTTAATGCGATCGAATGCACTCAACCGCACTTTGCAGATGAAATTCAATATGGCAACAGGTTACGTGGTATTTAAAGGCTTTCAACAAAGTATACCTATTCAATATGCTTAATTTACCGAAACTGCAAGAAAAGTGAATTTCATAACCAAAGTGTCAAAACTAGTAACGTAGTACACTGAAACAAATCAAATGTTAAATTAGTGTCTTATGTGAATTAACTTTGATGAAAATGAACATTTTTCATTACACAAGAACTAAATGACATAAATCAACTAAAGTAAAACTTGGCTTGATTCCAATAAAATTGATATATGTACTCAACTTATATGATTCGAGCTATTAACTCATTATCAAGTCTTTTAAAATATTTTTGAACTAGTTAGAAAACTCCTTATAATAGGCTAATATTCTGAAAAACATAAAACGAGAAAATATAGCAATTTTAGCGGAATCAAGTAAGGTGTTTTACTTTAGTTGATTCATCATTTTGAATAATGCTCCTCCAAGTATAGCAACTGTTATACCACTTTCACTAACCATTATTAGATGCTCATCGTCAATGTCACTTTGAAGCACGAGAATGATTCATTTGAATTAAAAAATTGTTTGAAGGATATCTTGAACTTTTCATTTCATATGCCAGTCAGTTGAGATAATCAATTGACAATAATTCCAAAAGATCTAAAACTTTAATTTAGAGTCTCGAGGGAGTTATGAAATTTTGCAACCTTTTCCGAAATCCAGAACATTGTGAAAAATGCAATAAATCATTATTAGCTGAATTCTTGCGGAAAAAATTCCAAAAGTTCTGCAAACTTGGGGTAGTATTAAATATATTACTTCATATCACGTATAAAATTTGATACGTGATATGATTTTTTTAATTCAGCTTTAACGTTTTTCTTTGATGAACTTACAAAAAATATTTCCAAAAGTTCTGCAAACTTCAAAAAATATACCGAATAGTTGTATAAACTTGCAACCTTTTACGTTGACCGGAACATGTTTATTCATAATTTTTTCATTTCGTGATAATTTCTTCGAGCAAGATGGTCTCGAAATAATTACAAAAGTTTTGAAACTTGGTTGCAAATTTAGAAAACTTCTATTCTGATGCATTTGCAAATTTGCAACCTTGTACGCTGTCCGGAACATTATGCATTTTGCAAAAATATAAAAATCCAAAAATCATATTTTTGCCCGTAAAAAAGGACCACGAATTGAAAAAATAATAAATAAACATAATCCGGTTAACCTAATAGGTTGCAAATTTATACAACTGTTCGGCATATTTTTCAGAAGTATCTGTCAAGTTTGCACAACTTTTGGAATTTTGTTTGGTCAAATTATCAAAGAAATACGTTAATTCTGAATTAAAAAAATGTTCCGTACTGTTAAATTGATTGCAAATTTGATACGTGATATGAAATAATATATTTGATACTACTCTAAGTTTGCAGAAATTTTCGAAATTTTTTCACAAGCATACAGCAAAATTCAATGTTATTGCAATTTTAATAATGTTCCGGAAATGGTTGCAAAATGAGATTTGTTCCTTTTTGTATCTAGCATTCAATCGACCAAAGTTTGAAAACTTTTGGAATTCAATTAACTGACTGGCCTATTATGGAAATCCATATGGATATAAATGAAATAAATTCATTCTATCTGATTTCCAATTCATTTTTGAATATCTGCCCTCAGATACAATAAATTTGTTTAATCTATTAAGATTTGAGCGCTTGTGAAAGATTAGATACACATTGTTATCAGAAACATAGAGTGTATTATTTTTCTTATTTTGAACAAATATAATTTCCTGCTATTTATTATTCATTTTATTTGCTACTGCATTATTAATATAGTAGAAATATTAGATGTTGCAAGAGTAGGTTAACTTAAATTTCCAAATGTTCTTGTTATATGTGATTTCGCTGACTGTAGAAAATAGAATAACAGAATAAATAAAGATATTCATGCACTGAAATTTAATAAGAGCATTTTTATCGTGACAAATTAAATTAAACTAATCATTTTGAAAATGAAACAAGTAATATATAAATGATATATTCCAACAGTATTTGCAATGATTTCATAATAGTTTATAAAGCTCATGGAATGCGTTAGATGATTTTTTTTCATCAAAATACATGAATGAATGACGAAGGAAAAATTTTGACTAAAGATGTCAATATAGGGCTAAATGCTCCATTCATAATTAAATTAAAGACTTTTTGAAAGATTTATAAACGATTAAGCATCAGTATTCTGCATAATATAAATAAATTCTCAATAATCCACAGATTGAATGAGATCCGTGAGTTGTTGTTTCACCTTCTTTCTTTTTTTTCGAATTCTTCAGAAGTACCTCTCGCATATGTGATAACATTACAGTAAGATGGTATTTTAGTGAAAATTGAATTAACGTCCATTCAAAAGTTATGATAACAGAAATAAATGAACTAGTAAAACAACTAGTCGTATTAATTTCCAATACTAATACGTTAATCTTACACTGCCATGTTTATGTAACAGCATCCGAGCACATAATTGCAACATATTACCACTGTCCCATCAATATCAACATTTGTGCTGATATATTATACATGAATTACACCGAAAGGCCATCATCAGAGACATGCTTACGCGTAAGTGAATATTATGAACCATAATAATTATTGTTTGTTGATTAGATGAGCCCCTCCTTCTTGAGAAAACCTGGAAATATATTTATATATATTGAACAAATTGAAATGATAGCTGGACGCATTGATAATAACACTGCACAAAATAATAAAAATTAATATTTCTGATATTAGTCAGATTGAAAACTTTGAAAAATCCATTTACATTGAATGTAAATCAAAAAACGTTGATATTCGAGAAAATTACTTTTTATGAAATAGATTTTCGCCTTTTCGATTTTAAATTGTGAATTCACTATCTAGTAATTATCTTCTTGAATTAAAAGTAGCTTCAGATATTGGAAGAAGAATGAAAAAGAAGAAGTGGAAGTCAGAATTTTGTTTGAGTTGTTTATTATTTTACTCTTGTAAAATTCTGATTAGTTTTTTTTAGTTCAGCTCGTTGCTTTTTCAATGAAACATTCAATTGTGCTAATTTGTCTGTAATAATATTTAAATCACTATTATCTATTCAAATAAGACAATTATCTAGTGAATGTTTGTGAAGTCAATCATAAATAGTACCTACATCTTGTCATAAATCACGTGACAATAGGCGGATAGATGTAGATACAAGGAAAAAACACATGATTAATAGTGGATATATTTGTAATTACCACTGTTTTTTGTTTCGCTGATTCATTGTCGAGCAGATTTGTAGCTTAATATTGATTGTCGTGAAGAAGATACCCTGGGTTTTGAAAGCTAGTCTATGAATATATATATATATATATATATATATATATATATATATATATATATATATATATATATATATATATATATATATATATATATATATATATATATATATATATATATATATATATATATATATTCGAATCTATTGAAGTAAGAGTATGTAGCTATCAATTAGTGAGACTCATGATGGATGAATTCTCTTCATTCCGCTTTCCAAGTTAATTCTACAGTAGCTGTTATCTAATTCTTTATATATGTATATATATATATATATATATATATATATATATATATATATATATATATATATATATATATATATATATATATATATATATATATATATATATATATATATATATATATATATATATATATATATATATATATAAATATATTTATAACTTTTTGATCATTATTAGCAATAACAGGCTTGGTGAATCTCAAAAAACTCGATTTTATTAAAAAGTTGACGTTTCGCCACGAGATTCGTGGCTTTTTCGAAACTTTTGAAAAATTGAAATTTCTTTGACATTAATTGATTTGAAAAAATTTGAATAGTTTAAAAAGACTACTATGTTTCATCAAAATTTTTCGGCTGTGGCCGTTATCTGTTATTACGTGCTATTCAGTCCAACATTAACATTCAAATCTGTTATTATTAGATGGTAAGGGAAACCACAGAAACCTTTACCCACGTAATGTTCGAAACAGGTTCAAATTATTTTGATGTTGAAAAGTCAAAGAATAGGGTACTATTTATCTCTTTTCAAAATTTTTTTATTACGGCTGTGACCGTCTTCAGTTATTAATTACGTGCTATTTAGTCCAATATCAACAGAAAGGTCCATTGATATTAGATGGGAAGGGAACCACATAAACCTTCACCCACGTAATGTACAAAATAGGTTTAAAATATTTGATTGTTGTCTTTAAAAAGACATTACTAGTTATTTTGGAGATCACATGTTGTAAACTATACTTTCTTTTTAGAAAAATTGAAAATTCTAGATGTTTATATTTTGTCTAAGAAGATGAGTTGTTATGGTTAGAGTTTGTTTGTTGAATTATTTGGTTTTGATTTATGTTGTTTCTTAGAAAAATTAAAGAATTAAATCTGCGTATATTGAACTTAAATGTTTTATATCTGTTCTATCATTTACGACTTTATTTAAATTTTTTTGAATATGTAACATTTCTAAAATTTCTCTGCGTTTTTGATTTTTCTCTATTTCTAAAATTTTTGTGCAATTAAAGTTGAAACTATGATTCTCATTGTTTTTATGTTTTATTAGTGCTGTGGTTTGTGTTTTGGTATATTTGTGTGCTTTTAATCTTTCTTCTAAATTTTGAAAAGTTTGTCCTATATATGATTTATTACAATTATTGCAGGGTATACTATAAACAACATGAGATTTTTGCAGAAGAGTTTTACTTTTTAATTTAGAATATATTTGTTTTATTTGATTTTGTGCAGTGTGGGCTACTTTAATATCGTGTGGATTCAAAATTTGTGATATTTTATTACTTGAATGAGGAATATATGGAAGAGGAATATATTTTTTGTTAATATTTTCTTTTTCTGACGTTTCTAATGTGTTGTAAGGTTTATGAATTCTATTTTTAATGATTTTCTGTATAAGTTTTATTGGGTAATCATTTTTTATGAGTAATTCATGGACATCTTGTAATGTTTCATGTCTGTGTGTAGGTGAAGTAAGTTTTAGTGCTTTGTCTATATATCCGATAATTAAACTCTTCTTTTGTGACAAATGATGTGTACTGTTGTAATTCAATGTTCTTTGTGAAAAAATTCTTTTTCTATGCCATTTTGTGATAATTTCATTGTTTTTGTGTATGAGAGTAATATCAAGAAAATTCAATGAATTGTTTGTTTTTTTTTCTAGAGTAAATTGTAATTTTCTATTAAAATCGTTGAATTTTTTGAGAATATCATCAATAAAATCTTCTGGTTTATATATAATAACATCATAAGATTTTATTGATGATATTCTCAAAAAATTCAACGATTTTAATAGAAAATTACAATTTACTCTATTATATATACTCTATTATATATTACTGTGTGTGTGTGTATGTGCGTGTATAGAATAAATCGATTCATAGAATTACCTAAATTTTTCGTCATTATGCATAATAATACATATATTTCGGAGAGTTTTTCCTATTATATATTTCCATGTTAATATTATTATCAGAATATATGCACTAATGAGAATATTATTTTTGTCCTACTAACTCCTGGATAAACTTTGGTCTGCTGAAAAGATAATTATTTCAAATAGTTTCCAATTGCAATGGCATTAATATTTGTATCCTAATGTAAATCATTCTGATTATTTTTAATTTAATCACTCTCTAACATTGTTGATTCATTTTATTAAATCCAACCGATCCCACGACACCTCTCGTCCTTTTGTAAATTATTTTTAAATAAAATAGTAAAACATTGTGTTAATATAAGCGGGATAAATTTTATCAACCACCAAGTTAGTAATATTGCTACAATTTAGAGAAACATCCCTTTTACATAAATCTGAATAACTTGATGATAATAGTCTAAGGTACCAGATTGAAAACTCATACGTTTTATTCATTATCAGTTTCAGTGAACTTCATCAATTATACAAAATGTTGATAAACGATCACTACCACATCAATATCATTAGCTTAATTGATGTTTTGCAAAATAAGTGAACTGAACGTTGTGCATGTATATGAACAGAGTCCTTTGGCTATTGGGTAAATTATTTTGCAATACAAATTGATTACTCATTCTGATCTAATTAGAGGTAGTACGAAATAACGTAACGAAGCTTTTAGGGGTTCATTATTCTGGCGTGGCATTATTACTCCTATGACTCTGCAATAATTAACAACAATATTAAATACATTAGAATTAAAAGCACATCCAGCTCATGCCGAAATATCTGTATCTACCAGATACTATATAATCAGTAATAATATCACAAGAGCATCGAAAATAATCGATTATACTACCGAGTCACGAGACGTATTTTGCGAAACACCACGAGAGCGCAGCTCGAGTTGTGTTTTAAAAAAATACGCCGAGTGACGAGGTCAGTATAATCGATTATTTTCGATTGCTCGAGTGGTATTCGTTACGATTATATAACGAATAAAAAATATTAATTTTTTTTGACAAACGTCAAAACACCGTGAATATGAAAATATATATATATATATATATATATTTTGACACGAGGCGAAACACCAAAACGATTATATCACGTCGTCAAGGGTATATTCACTTATCTATACTACGTCGTTATGCAAAATTCAAGGATTCTATTGGCTTGTTCATACATGAGTTATATAATTAATAGAAATAGTTATATCGATGACATTAAGTTTTTTGAATATATTATCAAATATAATGTTGATTTCTTTTTCATTTACAAGAAAATAAATAATAACTCAACAAAGTTTCAGTTTCAAAAAACTACGTCTGATTATAAACTTAGATATTGAACGAATCTAAATTAATTCTACTTCATTTCTGCCAGTATACCTAATGTACAACTAATACATTAAATCAAATACGCCGCTGTTCATCACTAGATAAACTGCATCATCAATCTATATTTCCAGACAATAAAGAAATTATTTTGTCAACTCAACGAGGACAGCAGAGCACCGTCACTAATGTCTTATTTTTCCCACATTTTTGTTTTTTCTTCTTCACGTACAACGTCAACGTCCTAAGTCAATTTGGAGGAACCGTGGAGGTAAACAAAATCTTAAAACACCCAAAAAACATGAAATCTATACATTTAAATGGCGGTGGTTTAGAAACATAATTGAATCACCTAAGGGTATTTCCTTATATCAACTCATTTCACGTACGCAATTTCAACCCTCTAGCTCGCAGCTGTGTAGGTGCACAAAATCTCAAAAACCAAGACAAATATAAATCTCTACATAAAAATGACGAAGGAAGGAGAAAAAGTACGTTGAAAATATGAACCAACAATCTAACCCAATTAAATTGTGGTTCTTCTTCTTCCGGTGCCGTACCCAGTTTAGGGCGTGTGCGTGATACAGTGATACACGAATAGAAGAGACCTACGGTTTTACGACGGTTCCGAACGTCTTTATAGAGAGGCTTTACTAGACAGAATAATTCTCGGTGGTTTCCCATTGCCTTCCGAGAAATTGAGCTAGATATCTATATAGCATACAAATAGCCAAGTAGTTGGTCATAATTTCCACTAGCCGCTCATGTCGTACCCCGCCACTTACTTCCCCATTATTTATTTGTTCTTATCACTAGTACTTATCACGCAAAACAATATATACATAGATAAAGAACACATCAAAGAAAAAACCTAAAAGTATACCTTAACACTACATAGATTATAGTTAGGTATATAGTTATATAACTTCAACTGATTGATCTCTGGCAAATGAAATATTGCTCAAGTTTCACTTTCACATTGTGAGTAATAAATTCTTTTAGCTGTAGTAGGTGGCTTCCAGAAAAAATTCAAGATTTTATCTAACGAATGAAGATTCTTCTTTTTTTAAAAACTGCTGAATAAGCTCCACATTACCAACAAATTATCCTTCAACATTGCAGTTCTTTTAATTTCTTTGTATTTTGCACTACTGCTGGTAGACGGTTAATGTAACAAAAAAGTAGCAAACAATGAAAAAATATGTCAAAAAATACTTTAAGAAGTCAGAGTTCAATTAGACTTTTTATTTGATAACAGCAGTGTTTACATTGTATTTTTGAATAGTAGATTAACAATGGTGTACTTATCGGAAAAAAAATAAACCTGCTACTAATGTTGCTTAGAATACTGCTTAACGTAGGTTCGATTCTCAAAGAGTTTTTTGGAAGTTGCATATTTCTCTGCGATTCCTCTCATTGCATTGCGATGATATCGATATATTACGGTCATTGGACGTAGAGGTACGAAGGCAGGCCACCTTGAAAATCGGATGGAACAAAAGATATTTTAATCCCAATTAGTGTTGGAATCATTGGCGATGTTATTTGTTTCCGTATTCTAATTGAAGATTAATTAATTATGCGTTTTGTGATAATTTGAAACAAAATTCAGAGCATTTTAGTAGTATATATGCAAATGTTAGTCAGTCCTCTTTTTGATAATTTACCAAATGCTCTCCCAAAACTAAAATATTGAAGTAGAATATATTAAATCAATATATAATGCTATTTTTAATGAAACTTATAATATACATCAAATTCATGAAAATGGAAACATTACAAAAAGATAATTTGAAAGACTTATGGAATCATATGTGTTTTATCGCTATCCGTTGAAATTTTTAAAATCGGACCTACTAACTTTTCGTCACATGTCTATGGACAAAAAAATTTAAAAAACGCTATAATTTTTTTATTCTTCGTTGGGAAAAATTTTCGAAAACTCTTCTTATGAAATCATATGTGTTTTATCGACATCCCTTGGAATTTTTAAAATTGGACCTACTTACTTTTTGTCGTGAGACTATAACCCCTTAGCTTCGCCTCGGGGTAAATATATTTATCTATCATTAATATAAAAAGACGTTGAAACTTCGAAGGAAAACCTTCCGATTCGATTCATCTCAAGAATTTAACGTTTAAATAGATATGCAATAAATTAAAATTATCAAATTACGTTTAATTATTGACTTAACTCCTGTCATCCGAAGACAATTCTATTGTAATGCATGTAAAACTAATATCAAACTTTAACAAAACATTAATAAAGCTACTGAACTTTTTTCTTTGCAGCGTTAATTTTCTGTGAAATGACAAACTGTTATGAAACTTCCCTTGATCATCATATTTTAACAAAAGAAATGATCTTTCCCTGACGGAGTTTAAAACTTTAACGGTTCATTCAGTTTAGTATCTCCGCGAATTAAATAGAGCACGAAACGTCGAACTTAGTCGGAAAGAGACACACCCCTTTACCGAGAATGGCAAGAAATTTGAGCTGAATTTCATAAGATCATTATTAGGCAGGCGTGGTGTACTTATACGCCATCAGCTATAAATTGTGGCACCCACGTATCTCCTTTGTCACAATATATTATTTACAAGGGTTTCTCCCAAACTATTTGCACTTAGATATTCCATAAATGTATTTCTTTTTTAATAAATAGTTCTAATGAATTTGACAATTCTATTCAATAGAAAAAAGGGTTTAAAATTTTCTTTACACTTACTAGAATTTTATTTCAATCAATGACTTCGGAATTCATTTAAAAACAATTGAATTAACTTGTATAAAGTTAGTGTTACTAAATTAGCCTTTTGCAAATGTATTGCCTCAAGGAAAATCGTACACTTTTTTGTAGTCTCAAATGTAATTATTATGTTTCAATTGTCTTATTTTATCTGCAATTCTATGAAAAGTTTTGGCATCAACACGGTTGAATGAAAAAAAAATTCCGTTCAAAAGAAATTTGATGGAATACTACTATGATGAACAAAAACAGAACTTAAATTTACTAGGTTGATTATCACAAAAATTCTTTGAAAAATATAAAACTGTGATTCCAATTTCGGTCACCAGGCCATCATCGAGCAGATTGAGTTAAGATCTTGAGTTCTTGAGTCTGCCCGATGATGGTCTAGTTACCGAAACTGCAATCGCAGTTTTATATTTTTTGTGATAATAAACAAAGTAAATTCAAGTTCTATTTTTTTTTTCATCAAACGATATTTCTTTTGGTTAAATTTCAGTTGATCGAATTTCGATAGTATAAATATTTTGCAATTTTACGCGTACCTATATTAACATGTAAAAAAAAATTGTACCTCATTTCAAACATATTGCAAACAAGGAGGACTCTGGAATTTGGCATAGTTAAAGTTTATATAAAAATTGAGTACAGAAAGAAGAAAGTTGTATAAACTATGTGTTACAAATACATTAAACTAGATTTCTGGTGAAAATTATTTCGTAGGAAGATTTCTTCCGCGCATTCATCATTTTATATAATCATTATTTAAGTTCATACAGCCAATGTCATATACATAATATTATAAAAATAACTAATTATAATATTAACTACATAGTATGTGTTTCTGTTATTTTACCTATTATGACTTATCAATTGTGGAAGAAGTTGCTTAGATCATATTCAGCTATGCTGGGTATGCAAAATTGGGTCATAGGATTGAAAAACTGAATGTTCAAGAATGTTTATTTTTGGTACAGAAGTTTTGATATTTCAACTTATTCCTGGAAGCCCTTCTCGTTAAACATATATTAGCAGGTTTTCACTTTGAAAACCTGCTTATTAAAATGGGTGTGATTAGCAACGTTGGACCTAGAACCAAGATAGTTTTCGTTTTTCTATATATATATATAATTATTTATTCGAATTGTTGTTGCCTGTGAACTATTTCTAATCTCTTGAAAATTATTAGCAATAACAGGCTTGTTGAATCTTAAAAAACTCGATTTTATTAAAAAGTTGACGTTTCGCCACGACATTCGTGGTTTTGATAAAGCCACGAATGTCGTGGCGAAACGTCAACTTTTTAATAAAATCGAGTTTTTTAAGATTCAACAAGCCTGTTATTGCTAATAATTTTCAAGAGATTATATATATATATATATATATATATATATATATATATATATATATATATATATATATATATATATATTTATATATATAATTATATATGTTTGTATGTATGTATGAAAGAGCTTATGTATTTTAGCGTTGTTTACACGATAAAGGGTGCAATTTTTAAGCAATAGGGTTGAAAGTTTGTAAATAGGTAGTTTCGTATATCGATATCTTGGATAGGATTGTTTTCGGTTCGAATTGGTTGGGAGGTTGACCCCCTGGGGGGGAAATAAATCTTGTTTTCAGGATAAATGAAGCAATTTCGTAGCAATAGGGTTGAGAGTTTGTGAATAGGTAGTTTCGTATGATATCTTGTATTGGATTGTTTTTGCTTCGAATTGGTTTGGGGGTTGACCCCTTGGGGGAAGAAATAAATAATGTTTATATGATAAAGGGCGTAATTTTGGAGCAATAGGATTGAAAGTTTGTGACTAGGTAGTTTCGTATGACATATTGGATGGGATTAGTTTTGGCAATAATTGCTTGTGGGGTTGACCCCCCAGAAGAGGAAAATCTTGTTTACACGATAGAAGGCGCAATTTTGGAACCATAAAGTTGAAACTTTGTATGTAGGTAGTTCCGTATGATATCTTGGATGTTATTTTTTTCGATATAAATTGGTTGGGGGGTTGACCCCCCTGAGGAGTAAATTCATATTGTTTTGAAAACCTGCTTTTCCAATGCAGCTCTCTGCGATAGAGTTTTTATAATTATATCAAAACTGCGACTGATATTTTTATTGAATCGGTGTGATTGCCAAATCGAAAAAATACATATTTGTTATATTCTTTGACGAAAGAAAATTGTCAGTTATTGACATGAATGGAATTATCGAGTTGTATTTCTCATTATTCATTCAAGAACTCTCTTATAACACAGACAATATTAATCCTTAAGTCAGAAATTCCTCATCGCACTTTACACTACAGGCACACGAATAGAGTACTACACATGACTGACACGAAATAGTTGCTAGGTATACGCATCATCTGTATTCGTATACGTTTTGTTGTTATTTTATTGATAAAGAGTGAATTTTGAAAGTGATTCAGCAGAAGTTGAGGATATCGATGATATATAAATATAAAGATATAGTGTAACATCACTGTGTTATCATATATTACGTACGAATTGAAGTGAAGAAAGGATTGAATATTTTATGTTTTTAATATTTGCTCATGCTAAAAAGTACCGATTTCAACATCAACATTTCTGATCAAAACTCAGAGCCATTATAACAATTTCTTTAGGATTAATTTGATTTAAGAAGTTGCGAAGATTCAGCAAAATTTACAAGATAAAATTCCACTACCTATCTATGCAGTCTTTTGAGACAGTTTCTAATGCTGTTCTTAAGTGAATAATCTCCTATTCATTTTTATAATTTTTCGTTTACATGTTTATTGTCTCGTGAACTTCCTGGAATTATAGGAGACCACTCTAGGAGTTATATTTTAGACATTACGTTAATATTTTGTAAACAATTCTCCACTCTTTCTACATTACACATATGGCTTAAGCTGTTATTGATTGATCCCTAAGCTGTTGTAATAAGGGTCATCCCATTGAAAAATGTTTGTCTCATCACATTCTGCGCATTCCGTCTTTCGGTCTCCTGGAAATGATAGTTACGTGTCAAGCGAGTATCGGCCATTTTATGGTTGTTTCACTTCTAGATTTGTTCCCATGTGGATGTTAGGTTGTACTTTAGAATTATTTCGAAATCCTCTTCAGAAATATGGTTTTCTTCTATGTTGTTGTTAGACAGTTTATATTCGGGTGCTTACTGATCAGCTTTCTCATTACCTCGAATACCCAAGTAGGGATGAGACCCACATTAATTTACAAATTCATAGAAATTTCAACTATATAAACCATAGTGAAAATTTAGATAACTTAGTCATTTACCTATCTGATCAACCCCTGTACCTAAATGAGACGCACTACGACCGCATAAGTCCGTATGATGTAATCCGGTCACGTAGATGAGATCATGGTCCAGACAGTGCAACGACATAAGAGCCGCGATAAAAAAAGGGATGCGGAACTTGCATCATGTGCTTTTATAATTCATTCCTCTTGGGGAACTTTTCGGCGCTCTTCTGCGGGTAAATCTTCAAGAAAGTAAATATGATGAAATGTAGGGAAACCGGATCAGAGAGCTTCTCCGACCGTTCTCATGCGTAACATTAGGATTATATTATATTTTATGAAAATTTCATGCAATGTCTTCCGTACAGAGGCAAGTCGATTTTGTCTTTCGACTTCATCGTTTTCGACATTTAATCAGGAGTTCATAGACACCTATGAAGTTAGATACCCCATGATGTAGGTATACCTTGTTGCATACCTTGATGTAGTAGCATGCCATTTAGTATTCCAGGCTCACCCTCGTATCATTTCTTTCGCCCGAAAGCTCGTTTACTACTAATTTACCCAAAATTAGTCTACAATGCTACTATCTGTCCACATTTTAACCACTGTCTGTTTCTTTTGATGTCTTGTTCCAAAGAAGATATTCATAGACTACAAGTTCTTCCGAATAAGGCAATGCGAATTTTATTACGATCAAAAGGATATACCTCAACTAATTAAAACCATCAATTTTTCAAAATATATTACAGCTTATATGTGTGTCAAGCTCACTATTAAGTTTCAAAATTGTCAGCAATATAGGTCTATTGTAATTTAACAAATATTTAAGTGAAAAACATCCGAACATGAATCACAATTTAAGGTCAAAAGATAATTATCAGATTGAATTTAGCAACAATTAAAACAATCCTTACTTATAAAAACCTCAAGGTTATAAAATAGCTTACCATTGAATATAAAAACTTCTGCTGCTGTGGAACATATTAGGTCTAATAGGTTAAGAGAAAAATGTATTTTTTTAAGTTATATTGCATTTTTCTGAATGTAATATTTTCAATTGTCTTTTTTGAAAATCTATAATGTAAGTTGAATCTATTTGTTATGCAATAGCTTATTTACCTGAGTAAAGTTCAATTCAATTCAATATTTTACCCAAATTAGACCACCATGACCAATTTTCAACTGCCCGTTTGTCCAATATAGAGGTACTTTAGGAGTCCAAGTCTCTGGTATATGCTGTGTCATAATTCATAGCATTTTCTCGAGAAATTCCAAAAAATATTGATTTTTGAACCCTAGGCCATGTACGTAACCTATACCGTACAATCGCACAATTTCCTTCCATTTGGTATCTAACGATACCAGAAATGCCATGATAAGGTGTTATTATCCTGGTGCATATTGAAAATATTCAGCAAGAAGGAATGATTATTTGTTTATTCTATAGCTTATCAGAATTTTTATTTCTGTTAATGTTTATACTTTCCAAAACTTCAAATCAAATCCTGTACTCTCTCTATGTAAAGTATAGAAATATGGTACACAGAGTGAATAAGGAAAATTCTTCAATAATTCAAAAAATAATTAAACAATGGTGATCACACCTATGCCGTATAATTCCTAACATAAATTATTATTCTATGGTAAATAAAACTTCACCGTTTTCGATTTTCATTATATTTTGTTTCGCCAAACACAGTAGATTCTTCAGATGTATATTACATATTAACTTTTACAACAACAATATTGAAAGATGAAGGAAGGGAATATACAATGAGAATAGGGAAAATCCTAACCGTAATCTCATAGCACGTAGATGGTACAAACTGTTAATGACATGGGAAAAACACAATTAGTATAAATATTCAATATTACATGTAGAAAAGATTTAACAACGGTGAATTATGCAAATCTAATTGGTCATTTGAAAAATTATTGAATTGTTTCATACTATTGATTTTCTACTTATGCATCACATCTAATAGAACATACTCATATTTCAAATAGTGAATTTGAAATATTACATAAAGAAAAGGAAGGAGATAAACTCAATTTATTAGAAGCTCACGAAATCAATAGTATGAAACAATCCAATAATTTGTTAAATGACCAATTAGATATGAATAATTCACCATTGTTAAATCTTTTCTAAACGTAATATTGAATATTTGTACTTATTATGTTTTTCCCATGCCTCTAGCACTTTGTATCATCTACCTGCTGAGATATTATGTTTAGGTTTTTCCCCATTCTTATTGTATATTCCCTTCCTGCATCTTTCAATATTCTTGTTGTGAAAGTAAGTATGTATATCTGAGAAGCCACTGTGTTTGGCGGAACAATTATCATGTTAAAAAAATATAGTGAAAATCGAAAACTTTGAAGTTTTATTTACAGTATTATAATGGATTTTCATCTAGTATCGGCCCAATCAATTAGTTATAAATTTATCTGACTTTTTTTCCATTCAATTACTCCCAAACGTTGTTGATTTATTTCATTGCGGTTTTTATTTAATACATAATATATAGCGGAAGTAAGTTCGCTTCAATCGGTTGCCCCACGACATCTCTCGTCGTGTTTACATATAGGCCAGTCAGTTAAGACATTGAAAATCGAAAATTTAACAATAATTTCAAGAGTTTTTAAATTTTGATCAAGTGAATGCTACATAGAGAAAAAAAAAATCTTATTTTGAAACCTTTTCCGAAGTCCGGAACATTGTTGAAATTGCAATAACATTAAATTTTGCTGTATGCTTGTAAAAAAAATTCCAAAAGTTCTGCAAACTTGGATAAGTATTAAATATATCATTTCATATCACGTATCAAATTTGAAACCAATTTAAGGGTACGAGAAATTTTTTTTAAATTCAATATCAACGCTTTTCTTCAATAAATTGACCAAAAACAATTCCAGTAGTTCTGCAAATTTGATAGATACTTCGGAAAAATATACCGAACAGTTGTATAAATTTGCAAACATTTCTGTCGACCGGAACATGTTTATTTATAATTTTTTTAATTCGTGGTATTTTTTCCGAGCAAGATGGTATCGAAATAAATAGAAAAGTTTTGAAACTTGGTTGCAAAGTTAGAAAACAGCTCTGATGCCTTTGCAAATTTGCAACCTTGGACACCGTCCGGAACTTTATGCAATTTACAAAAATCCAAAAATTATATTTTTGCAAATTGCATGAAGTTCAATTGCATCAGAATAGATGTTTTCTGAATTTGCAACCAAGTTTCAAACTTTTTTAAATTATTTCGAGAACATCGAATTAAAAAAATTATAAATAAACATGTTCCGGTCCACGTAAAAGGTTGCAAATTTATACAACTTTTCGGTATATTTTTTCGAAGTAACTGTAAAGTTTGCAGAACTTTTGGAATTTTTTTGGTCAGTTTATCACAGAAAAACGTTAATTTTGAATCAAAAAAATGTTCTGTACCGTTAAATTGGTTGCAAATTTGATACGTGGTATAAAATAATTTATTTAGTAATACTTCAAGTTTGCAAAACTTTTGGAATTTTTTTCAGAAGCTTACAGCAAAATTCAATGTTATTGAATTTTTAACAATGTTCCGGACTTCGGAAAAGGTTTCAAAATTTCATAGTTTGTTTTTATCTCTTTATTCCCGACCCTACATTGAAGTTTGAAAACTTTTCGAATTTTTGTCAATTGATTCTCTCAACAGACTGGCCTAATAGTGTAAACTTACACATTGTTCCTTGATAAACAAGGGTTGTTTACCTGTGGTATCTTCATGGTTTACTTTTTCTTACAAGACAAAGTTCTGTCTGCGAACTCTCTGAGATCGTGTCGCCACTCCAGCATATGCATAAAATGACGGCTTATGTGGGATTGGACGGTCGATATGGGGTGTCTGTATCCCATACTCGTGGCAAAGCATGATGCTATTCTGAACAGAATACGTGCTCCGAATCATCATCTCTCCCCAGATTTTTGGGGAATTTCGAATGTCGCTGGAATTGGCCGCGGAAGTACCAAGCCCTATGCTGAATTGTAACGACGTTATCGGAATAAGATAGCACGCAGCTGAAAAATGCCGAAAATACAAATACACCACGTGAAAGGTTTCGAGAGATATATCAGTAATTCGGTCGCATTTTCTTCCCAATTTTTTCGAACGGAAGCGAGATTTCTGAGCTTTGAGGTATTCATCTAAACGATTAGACGTGCTACATGGTCGAACTTGAGAACAGGGCTGTCGTGGATAAAAGATTATTATTTTTCTGACGTGAGAAATCTATCAAAAGTTGACATATTTCTATGTGAACATATCTCAATTTTCTGAGTCATTTTGAGAATAGATATTTATTTTATTTGGAGTATAAGGTATACATTATGTGACTGAGTAAGGATGTTTAAACGCCGAGCATAGCGAGGCGAATTAAATCCCCGCGAGTCACATAATGTACCTTATACTCTCAATAAAATACAATGTTCTATTTTCAAACGATTTGCATTTGAAAAATCGGAAAATTCGTGGATATTAAAAGTGTATATAATCATCTAATTATACCTCCTGTATAACAAATTAACGATGGAGAAATAATTTGTCTTGAATCCATGGCAACTGTAAATAATGTCAGTGAATTAAATTAAATGACATCGATAATTTCATTTCTTGAGAAATATAGAGCCGTATTCAATTGTGCTAAGATACTGTAGTATGGCTGATGAATCTAGTACACCATCCACGCCACCAAGAGTTGCAGCAGCAGCAAAATTAGCAGTGCAGCAGCTATTAAAAACAAAATCCGCGGCCGTTTACGAAGCGTCGTATAAAATAATTCTGAATTATTGCCAGCGAGAAAATATAAAGAAATATTCCGAAAATGCTTTATTGGGTTATTTCGAATTGAAAGATCTTCATAAAATGAAGAGTTCTTCACTATGGAGTCACTATTCAATGATCAGGTCCTTGCTACATATCAGGGAAAACATAGATATTTCGAAATTCCTCGACCGCCAGGCGTTTTTGAAAACGTATCAGAGGAAGAACTACCATGTGAAAAAGTCGGCAGTTTCAAAAAAGGACCAGTTTGTTAAACAAAAATACAAGTTCAACATCCGATAGAAGTGAGATTTTACGTAGTGCCATTTAACATAACTGTACAGTAAATTTTAATTTTAAAGAAAGTAATGTTCGTAAAAAATGGGTAACATTAGGTTTTATTTTAGATATATAAATATGATAAAAAAGATCTGTGACAATATATAAGATACCTGCATTGTTGCATTTCGAAAAAAAGCCAATAAATTAAATTAAAGTTGAGCGGCCTATGAGTGTTATACTCCGCCGGATTATAACCCTTATACGCCGCTTGAGCTAAAAGTCATAAAAGTAACACTTATACCTGCTCCAAACAATCAGCAAAATGACCATTATCTGGCATTTGAAAATAAAATTATGTAATGATCCACCAACAGTTTCCAAACACGCTTTGATCATTTCTACTAAATGTCTGTAAAAATACAACGTACCCAATATTTTATTGAATGAATAAAGAAATAAGTAAATAAATGATTGATTGGATGAATGAATGGATAACTGAATGAACAAAGAAACAAACACATGAATAAATAAATAATTGTTTAAATAAATATATAAATAGAACTAATTAATGTATAATTAAATGGAAAAACGAATAGATAGATAAATCAATAAAGGAATGCATAAATAAATACATAATTAAATAAACATTAAATATGTATTGAATTGATGAATTATTGAACAAATAAATGAATACATAGTTAATGAACCAACATATCAATGAATGCATGAATGAGCGAAATAAAGAAACATGAATTTACGTATACATAGCTAAACAAATTTGTAGAAAGAAATTTGGTATTAAATATTTTTTCTATCAAATGTTAGTAAAAATAAATCATAACCAACATTTCATTAAATGAATCATTGAATAAATGAATACATGAGTTAATAAAT
>JARQZK010002949.1:52500-57500 GCA_030704885.1 Cynegetis impunctata | reverse complement strand
TACCATGATACAGCTTTGCCATAGTTTGGAAATAATCGCTTAGAACGTCATCTCCTTCGAGAGAAAATATCTGATTGACACGGTAATTTGGAGTTAGTCTTGGTACTCCTTCCAAAATTGGTGAGTTCCAGTCAATTTCTTCTTCTCGATCGTTGCATTTCTTAATATAATGCCTAAGTGTACTACGTGGAATGCTGTACCTGATAGCTGCAGCTTTAACTGATAATACACCATTCATTATATCGCGAATTGCGTTGCCCATAGTTTCCGCCAAAGTTTTTCCAATCTCGACATCTGTTACTTTTCGGCGAGGCATTTTCCAAAATAATATCTGAAATAAATGAGATCTAAATTTACAATATTGTACTAAACAATAATTTTTTAGTAAAAGTACAGTGGCCATCCCTTATTTAAAGAATAAAGTAGTGACCACTGTACCTACATTTAACATGGCCACTGTACCAACCAGCACATGTATTTAGGGAGTGAAGAAAAAAACAAAAACTACCATAGCCATCAAAAGCTCATTATATAAATATATACTTACATGTATTAGGTATAATCTGTAACACCAGTTCACTTCGAAGAGCATTTATTTTGTCACTAACCATAAATTCACTTGCTTGCTGGTTTTTACGGCACATACACAATTTGATGCTGAGTTGATTTTAAACAGAAAATCTTAAAATTCAGGCAGATAAATTTGCAAGCATTGCAAGTGCATCGTTGGCAAACACTGTACTGGATGGCAGTACCTAATCTTTCCAAATGAGAAATTCGCGTGATGGTGGCCACTGTTCCTGCATGGCCACTGTTGCAGACCCTCCCCTATATATATATATATATATATATATATATCTATATATATATATATTTATATATGAATATATATATATAGATATATAAAGATATATATATATATATATATATATATATATATATATATATATATATATATATATATATATATATATATATAGACATACTTCTCTATTTCATTATATTATGCGAAAAAGGGTAGTCTTGACTGTGGTTCTGTGGTTCTGTTCTAGGTTCTCTGTGTTACTCCGACCATTCTGTCCTTGTGGATTTGACTGTGTCACGATGAAAATATTTTGCTGGTTTTTTAAAATTAAGATTTCTAATAGTGAATTTAATGTGTCTTTTTGATAATGATTTTCAAAATTTTGCCCATCAGCTTTTCAATTTTTTATTTACGTTCTCAAATTAAACATAACCTCCAGTTAATAAATATTTTTAGCCTGTTTGTAAATGCAATGTAACTCAAAAACGTTTTTTTCTAAAAGATGTCTGAAAAAGGAAATGAATATTTCCGAAAGCTCGACCATATGACAATAAATAATGAGTATTCTTTAACCTAACTCAACAATTATTCTGACTACAAACTCAAGATTTTACATATATATATATATATATATATATATATATATATATATATATATATATATATATATATATATATATATATATATATATATATATATATATATATGCTGTAGAGTAGATATCTTGATGTCAGGAGGTACGTGTTTGCGCGACGAATTCCTGCATTTTTGGTCTAAACGGTGAATTGTTCGTTCCCAATATCTTTGGTGGGAGGGCGCTCTGGGTTGTTATCCAGACAGTGTTACTCACCACGATTTGTATTTAGGAACAGTCAGAGATTTGTTAATTCACTCCGAGACAACTGCACTGATGAGATATAATAAGATCGAAACACCTATATGCATATTTTGAGTCGGGGTGACTTGACAATTTCTATAATTGACCATTCAATTGTGAATGCAGATTTTACGTTGCGGAATACGTATAACCAGTTCCCTTGGAAAGTTGTTTGATAAATTTATAAATTATTGAAGAATTTTCCTTGTTCACTTTGTGTATTGTATGAAATTGACCATGATCGACAAGTTTATTATTTACGATTTGATATATATATATATATATATATATATATATATATATATATATATATATATATATATATATATATATATATATATATATATATATATATATATATATATATATATATACCTATACATATATATACCTATACATATATATATATATATATATATATATATATTTCAGGAATGTCAGGGGCATTATGGAATATTCATCTGTAGTTTGGTTACCCTATCTTCAAATTCATAGCAATAATGTGTTCAGCGTATTCTCTTCATAATTCTTAAAATGGGTTGCCTACAAAATGAGCATCTACAAGGACTTAATAGCCTATGATTTCTGATGTAGTTCCCTGTCAATGAAAGCTTTAGCCAACAGAAGAAAGAATCTCGACATAATGTAATTCTGAGGCATAGAGACGTGTTCACTGTAGATTCCATTCCTACAAACTACGGTATGAACAATCCTATTTGAAGAGCTATGAAAGAGGCATATTCGATAGAGTGATTTATTTCAGATATCCATTTTCAGCCTAAGGACACATTTGGAGGCAGGTTGAATTAGTTTTTTTTTGCCAACAGGGTCTGATTTTTGATATATTTTTTCAATTTAGTATAGTCCTTTTTTTTTGTTATTCGAAGGTTTTTGAATTGTAAATTGACTTTGCCGTTCATATTACATGAATAAGTGAATATATATATATATATATATATATATATATATATATATATATATATATTTATACCTAATATATATTTTTTTCGTAATATATGAATATATATATATATATATATATATATATATATTTAGTTTTGGTTTTTCTTTTACCTAATATATATTTTTTTCGTAATATTTTATTGGTGTTAGGTCACATTAAATGATGCATTTCAGTTGTCGTGCAAATGATTGTTTATTGACGTTTCGACCATTTTATGGCCTTTTTCAAAATCTATAAACTAAAGGACGTATATTACATTAATTTTAAAAGTCATCTAAAATATATTCTTACCCTTAACGTAGATAATCAACAAATTAAAATGAAACATAGAGAACAAAACATTTTTATTACACATACTTATCACAGTCAACGGCGTTGCTAGGCCAGTTATTTCAGAACGTATAGCAGAGGAGCATACAGTTTGGTTGTATTATTTAAATCTTTCTTGTCATTGATTGCACATTTAATATTTTTTTGGATTTCCAACGATTCAAGACATTCCCTTTTTTTGGTGTTTGACTCAGTTTTTAATATTTTTGTTCCATTGAAATTGAATGAGTGGTTTTTCCTTATTTCATGTTTTGTCAGGGCGGTGGAGTTGTTTTTGTCGTATTTATGGCTCTTCAATCGATATTCTAGATACTGGCTCGTTTGACCAATATAAACGACGTCAAAATCGTTACACGGTATTTGATAAACTAAATTACTCATTTTGTTTTTCGGTGTTTTTGTTTCGAGTTTTGTGTAATATTGTGAAAATAAATTGTGGCCTTTGTGACAAACTGGAATATTATATTTCCCTAATAGTTTTTGGAATTGATGGGATAATTCCTTCATATAAGGCAGTGAAAGGTATGTGGTGTTATAGTTTTTTTGTTTTTTTTTTCCGAATTTTCCATTGTATTATAAAATTTATGTATTCGACGTTTAAAAATTTTTTCAATTATATTCTTCGGATAGCTGTTTTGTCGTAGAGCGTTTTTTGCTTTTTCTATTGACTTTGCTCTAAACTCTGGGTCGGATAGCTGGATTACTCTATCTGCAAGTCCTATAACTACTGATTTTTTCTGGCTAATGGGATGACAAGAATTAAAATTCAAATACCGGGAGGACCAAGTTTTTTTAGTAAACCAATTTGTTCTTATAGTATTTTGGGCATTGTGTAATGTAAGGTCTAAAAAATTTATTTCTCCATGTACTCCTATTTCGATAGTGAATTGAATATTTTTGTGGAAACTATTAAATTGTTCTAGAATATTATTCACTTGATTTTTGGGGATTGCAGTGATACAATCGTCCACGTATCTGTAAATTAATTGACTCGTGGGAACAAAAATTATACATTTCACCCAATATAGCAAAAAAACTGAAACTCTGCAATGCAATATCTCCAAAAATCTATGGTCTACCAAAATTACATAAAGAAAACAAACCACTCCGCCCAATTGTATCTTGTATTCAGTCACCCTTAAATTTACTTTCAAAATTCATGAAGAACATACTCTCCAATATTGTCCACAAAAATAATTTCGATATTAAAGATTCCAAAGATTTTAAACAAAAATTAAAAACTATATCTCTACCAACAGATTACATACTTGTATCCCTAGATGTTGTTTCATTGTATACAAGTATCCCAGTTGCACTAGCCTTAAAAATTATCAAAAAAAACTGGAATAAAATAAGGGAACATACTGACATACCACAGGACGAATTTATTAAGGCAATTGATTTAACTTCAAACTCGACATATTTTACATATGAGAACAGACTGTTCAAACAAATCGAAGGATGTGCAATGGGCGCATCGATTTCAAGTGTAGTAGCCCGGTTATTAATGGAAGATCTTGAAGAGACAGTACTAAAAAATTTAAATTTCAACGTTTCATTTTTTTACAGATACGTGGACGATTGTATCACTGCAATCCCCAAAAATCAAGTCAATAATATTCTAGAACAATTTAATAGTTTCCACAAAAATATTCAATTCACTATCGAAATAGAAGTACATGGAGAAATAAATTTTTTAGACCTTACATTACACCATGTCCAAAATACTATAAGAACAAATTGGTTTACTAAAAAAACTTGGTCCTCCCGGTATTTGAATTTTAATTCTTGTCATCCCATTAGCCAGAAAAAATCAGTAGTTATAGGACTTGCAGATAGAGTAATCCAGCTATCCGACCCAGAGTTTAGAGCAAAGTCAATAGAAAAAGCAAAAAACGCTCTACGACAAAACAGCTATCCGAAGAATATAGTTGAAAAAATTTTTAAACGTGGAATACATAAATTTTATAATACAATGGAAAATTCGGAAAAAAAAAACGAAAGAACGATAACACAACCTACC
>JARQZK010002949.1:40000-50000 GCA_030704885.1 Cynegetis impunctata | reverse complement strand
TGAAGAGTGTAATTAGGTATGTCGAATGCGCCGTTTGGAATCGATGGATGGAGCCAGGATTCTGTTATCAATATAATGAAAGGTTTCTGTAGTTGAATAATGGACAATAGTTCAGAAAATTTGGAAGAAAGTGATTGTATATTCGTGTAAAGCAACGGTCAAACCAGAGATTATTCAGTTTTTTTGATGATAACGCTGGAGGAGGTGAAGAAGGAACTATACTTGGGATACCTGTATATATTTTATAGTTAGGTTGGATTCACCTGCTTGTTGACGGCGCCTCAACTCGGCACGAAGAGAATTAAGGGCAGATACTTGCTTTTTTGTTTTATCATCATAAATTACTACGTGACGGAACACAGGATGAGCCTTCAGTTTAGATTTATTTCTCAAAATAGCCGAAACATAATCAGGAGACGAAAAAGTAGCTCTAATCCACCCTGGTTTACTATTATTTTTATATGGTAATCGAGTTGAACCGATGAGAGTGGAACTAGCACCCTGCTGAATGTGCTCCACAATATCACGAACACTGGTAGTGTCGAGCGATGCGTCAGCATTCTCAGGGATATTACATAAAATGAGGTTGTGAGATTTCCCCACACGATTCAGAATTTCCGTCATGTCAACGTGGTCTGAAAGATTAGAAGAAGTCGATGAAACAGTATATAGTTTCGAAGAAATGGTGGCAACCTTCTCGCCCAGTGCCGAGGTGGCCTCGGACACTTGCAATTTCCGACTGACATTCATCTATCGCGCTCTGATGCTTAGTGAGTATAACACTATGTTCCTTTATTGTTGCAGTACAATTTGCCAATTGGCTGAAGAGGTCGTCTTGGCGTTTTTCGATACGTTCAACACTAGCAGCTACCCTTTGAATATTATCTAGAAGAGTGTTGAAATGTTGTGATGTAAAAGGCGTGCTACTATCCTGAGACTGAGAATGTTGAGCTGGATGCGAAGAAGAAAGCCCAGAACTGGAAGAATTACTACGGAGTCTCCTCTCCTGAGAACTACAAAAAAGGCATACCCATTTGTCGGCATCTTCAGAAAATTCAACTCCGCCAACTGAGAGCCCAACGCATTCAGCATGAAAATGTTTCTGGCATTTTGCACAAGCAATAGATAGTTGAGATGTCCCTATCTGTTTTCTGCAGGTAGTACAGCTACGTGGCATTATGTGGGATAATAAGGGTGAAGGAATAGGGATGACAGTTAGACTCTTCACTTCAATGGGCCGTTAAAGAAGACTTATCACAGATGGAAGGCCACGGTTGATAGGAATATATGTAGGGAAATGCGCGAGAGTTCCGAGATCAGAGAAGGAAAGCCGCCACCTGTACCCTCCACAACCGCAGTGGGATTACTGAAGTGATGAATACTGAATTGAAGCGGTGCACCATGCAAGAAGGGAAGGGGCCGTCAAGGTCAACCAGTTTCGGAAAATCTCGCGTAACAGCGAGAGAGTTCAAATGTAAATATATGAAATAAACTGAATAATTGATCAAATAATATGGAAAAATACACCCACCATTCATCAAAGACCGTTACAAAAAAAAAAACCGAAAAAAAGGAACTCAATTACAGTATAATAGTCTACGGACTTACTTTGTGTGGAATATAATTGTTTAATTTCGGCCTGGAACACAATTAATGTATTGCTGTTTGAGAGTAATTTACTAAACACGTCTGCACTTCTCGAAGACTCGATGCGATATGAATACAGCTGCCGTTGAGAGTGTTACTCACATAACTGTTACTCATGTCAAAGGCATAACTTCCACTTGACAACTGTCTAGAGTGCAACGTGCGATTAGAAGCTTCGTTCAATAGATAAATCTATATTCAATGTTTTTCATCCATTCAATCTGAAAACATGATCTAACATGGCATAATTATTTTATATTCTAGTACGTAATTATTACATTTACAACCGCAATATCCTTATCGATGGTATAAAAACCGAAAGCCCATTACAGGATCAACGGAATTTAATAATATTTTTCTCAATTACCATGCCGGTTAGATGTCCTCGTCCGATGAACGCCCAAACACTCACGTCTTTATGCGGTCTTAACGTCTATGAAAAACGACCTTCCAACGAAAGTAAAGCTCGTCCTAGCAAGAACTCCGCGCGTTCGATGAATGAGAAAAAAGACCACAAAGGAATGCTCGAGCTCGTCCGTCCGATCGAGACCAAATTGGATTTGATTGGCATAATTGAGGCAGTATGATTGAAATCATGATTTCGTAATACGTCAGTATCTAGAAGATATTCTCCATGAAATTGCTGAACAGAGCGGGATTAAGCTGGCGATTTCCCTGTCTTATTTTCATGAATAGCTCATCATAGAACAACCTACGAGTAGGTCTTGAGTTGCTGTATTTTCGAGAACTTTGGGGAGTTTCATTCATTCGAAAAATCGTGGCTCCAATAAGGCCGAAATAGCTAACAAGTATTTCTATCGCTTATAGTGATAAACTTGATGTTTCTTACATTCACTGCTCAAGGATGGATGGAATTTTGTAGGTGTCGAGACTTATATAGATAGCTCAATTAGATTCTTTGCTTCATTGATTTTTATTTTTCTTATAAATGTCTTAGTATTTCATTTTCATATTAATTCACATGTATTCCTTCGCTACCACTATTGCATCTTCTTCATATATATATATATATATATATATATATATATATATATATATATATATATATATATATATATATATATATATATATATATATATATATAAACATATATATATATATATATATATATATATATATATATATATATATATATATATATATATATATATATATATATATATA
This sequence comes from Cynegetis impunctata, assembly GCA_030704885.1. Classification (NCBI taxonomy): domain Eukaryota; kingdom Metazoa; phylum Arthropoda; class Insecta; order Coleoptera; family Coccinellidae; genus Cynegetis; species Cynegetis impunctata. The sequence goes on along the minus strand of JARQZK010002949.1, from coordinate 47,167 downwards.
TATATATATATATATATATATATATATATATATATATATATTCATAATCAAACTAGGTAAAACTACTCAGTTGTAGATCCATCTGTGTGTCAAAACGAAATGTAATACACAGATGTGATAACCCGACAATAGCTTCAAACAAAATTTGAAAATAACTTCAAAGAAAATCAAATCAGGGTGTACATGAGCAAATTGTTATAACAATGGGGATTCCAATTTCACAATTGGAATTCTTACTTTACAAATTGGGTTATTGTCAAAATTCCGTGGAAGCATTTACAAATTACTTCCGAGGACATCATTTAATGACATCACGTATATTTCCTTATTACAGAATGAGAAATTGCAAGTATATTCAGTCTGCAAATTTATAATGTCCTAAATCTTTTTAATATTCTAATTCTGAATTTGTGACTTGGGGCATAAGATTTTGAGGCTTTAATATCAGAGGTTAGAGAAATATAGATTCTTGGGATCCGGAAAACTATATTTTTCTGGCCAATTATCTTTTCCGCTCCTGGTTCCATTATCAATTTATCCTCTCCTCTTCTGGTCTCATGTTGATGGTTCACTGTTCTCAATACTTTTCTTTAAACTTATTTAGCATCATTCTATAAGCTTGTAGCTTATTTATATCTATTAATTCTTTCTTTTTGAAAACAATTTTTATGAACCTTTTTTGCATCACTTGTACATATTTCGCTTATATACGTTTGATGAGCACCACCCCATTCCAGGATTCCGTACGACAACTGTGACTGTATGAATAAACAGTAAATCTTCTTTTATTCGGGTGTATCTTAATAATTTTTAATTACTCGATACTTGCCAAAGAATATCAAATTTAATTAATAATGTATTGAATTTGCATATCCCGTTTCAGATGAAAATCATGACTCCTAGATATTTGTCAGATATTGGTACTTATATATAATACATATATATATATATATATATATATATATATATATATATATATATATATATATCTATATATATATATATATATATATATATATATATATATATATATATATATATATATATATATATATATATATATATATATATATATATATATATATATATATATATATATATATATATATATATATATATATATATATATATATATATATATATATATATATATATATATATATATATATATATATATATTTATAATATTTGAGAAAGAACTCGAAGAACATTGATGGCAGTCCATCCCTGACTTCCTTTAGTCTAAGATCGAAACCGCACTAATATTTATATAGCATAAGTGGTCAAATACAAACAAGTTTCACTCTAATCTTTTTTCCTCATGGAATTGCTCTCAATTGATGCACTTATTATAGTAACTTACGCACAACACGCGCTATGAGTTAATACATTCTTTCGAGTGGAACAGATAAGTATTCGAAGAATGGTTAAGAGTCGTTAGAAAAACACATTATAACGTCAAACAAAAAGTTAATGCTTTTTGACTTCTGGATCACACGGTAGCTTCAGCGGAAAACAGATCGTTGAAATTCGATCTGACAGTATTATTAGCGCATGGCATATGTTCTTCACTTCAACATTTCTTTTAAAGTTTCCTGCTGTGCTTTAAATTCGACCTTAGTTTCCTCAGAATTAATTGAAAAGTAAAACTGTTTTCCTGCCTCCGTTCTTTTGTCTAATCATTACTCACGTTCATACGACAACCAATGTGAAACACATAACATTCAAACTTGAAAATTTAATGAATTATGGTCAAATTTCGACCACTTGGTGATAAATTGTCACTTATTCATGGATCTTACTATTTTATAATATCATCTAAAAATGACCGTGAGTACGAAACTATTACTATAAAGTTTATGAAATATTTATTCGATTGTAAATTACGTAATGAACTTAATACATTATAGTATAAAATGGTTGGTAAAACTCACACGATGACATTAAAATATGTAAAGAGGAAACTTGAAAATTGTAAAAATATTAGCTAAACAAGGTATGAAATAATACAAAATGCTGAAGAGAAGTGAATTTTGAAAATTATACAATCTTTCCAGTTAGGAAATCACTAATCATCAATTATCTCAGTTTGCTTGTGATAGAAACTATTTTGTAGTTGAAAATAATGCCCATACACCTGCCAATACGACCATGGCTTGCAAATTGACTGGCCACAGAATTAATGACTGACAATTGACGTTCCATGAGCCTGAACACAATTTTATCAAGTGCCCTTACACTCGACTTCAACTGTTAGCATGAACACGAAATTTCGAATCAAAACATTCTGCCAGATAATTGCCATTCACAATAATGGACTCTGCTGAATGTTGGATAATTTAACAGAATATAGATTTTTAAATTAAGAGTGATATATATATATATATATATATATATATATATATATATATATATATATATATATATATATACTGAATATATTGAAAAAATTATGGCTAACTGTAATAAGTACTTCTTTTTTTATCGCAGATGACCATTTATACTTTTAGAGATAATATTTGATAAGCAAAACTGAGGTATGTTTTCATGTCTACCTGATAATACATTTGACCATAATATTTCGAAGAATATGAAGTTTATAAATAAATAAAATTCGAAAAACAGGTTGGTTTTCAATTTGGAGTGGACATCGGTTTATTTTATGACTTATTTTGTATGTCATACCTTCAAAGATAAAGGTATGAACAGTGAAATTTTCGATGGCACTTTGAAGTATGTGATATATGGTATGAAATCCTTCTTTGATACTGAATCATAATTTGAAACAAAAGTATATATAGTATGGAGAACGGTAAGGGCTGTTTACCGGTAACTCTTAACGTTCGACATGCTTATAACGTTTTTCGCACGATCAGAACAATAAGGAAACCATTTTATTAGTGATAAATTCAGTTTTTCATTTAAAATTTCGATTGTTTATTTTCCAAGAGTTGGTTGCTAGGCTGGTTAGTAATGACGCTGTCAGTAAATAGATTTCATTCAACTAATATTAATGAAAATAGTTTATTGGCATATTTTTTCCAAATAAATGCGCAACTGAAGGCCCCTGGCATTTTGTGGGCTGAATATTCCATGATAAAATCAACAGTTTTCTTATATGATGCTATTGATTTTTCTAAATTCGCAACTTTGATTGCCTATCTTAAAAGAAAAAATGTTGGCTATAGGCCTAAGAAGGCTAGCTTTTTTACAAGAGAGGATTTATCAAAATTTCTAATGGAAGCACCAGATGAGGAATTTTTAATTCACAATTTATACTAATTAGATTACCCATAAAGTCTTTGATAAAGAATATTGTTTTTAGGTAGTAATGATATTCGGGGTTTCTGGTGCCTGTAGAAGGGATGAAATGTACAACATTACCATGAATGATATAAGAACAAAAGGGTTTATTCGTTGTAAAATTACCCAACACAAAACAAATATCCAGAGCACCTTTACTGTTATTAACAAACCCGACTAAAAAATACGCAAATTTAGCGTAATTATATCCAGCCAAGTCCACCACAAGTGAAATCAGACCACTTGTTCTTACAATATCCCAATGGAAAATGTACATCTCAGGTTGTTGGGAAAGGAACAATTGGAGGCTGGCCTTTGAAAATCGCCGAAAATTTAAAATTACCGAATCCTGAGAAGTATACCGGTGACTCGTTTAGGAGGACTTTGGCGACCCTTTTGGCAAATACTGGTGTTGATGTTCTCGGATTAAGGAGACATGGAGACTGGCGTTCCTCTACAGCGGCCGAAAGTTATGTAGAAGATTCTCTTCAAAACAAAATTGAATTTGCCGATAAAAGTTTGCATAATAATGATTTAAATTCCACTTCAGTTTCATTTAAAATTGCAAATACAGCACAAACAAGTGGAATTTCTTTAAGTAATTTAACAAACTGTACTGCAAACTTTAATATAAATAAATGATTTGTTAATTTATTTTTTAAACTACCTACCTAATAAATGATAAATAATTTGCTATTCGAATTTTTTATACGATAAGTAATCACTTACCGTTCTGGCATCTGTAAATGTAACTTACTGTCATGGGAACAGACATTGTATAAAAAAGTAGTTTTCATATTAAACGAAATATTCATGTGAATTTTTATCTGGGTTCCCCTCTATATTCATTTTATACTCCTCTATATGACATGTCACAAATCTGGAAAATGTTTTAAGGAGAGAAGAGACTTTTATAGTATAAAATTTTTTGCATGAAATCATTATAATGTGATATTTTGAACATCACGAAATCATCCAACGCAATTTCGAATTTTATCTATAGAGTCTATAGGAATAATTGAACTTCACTTTATTTCAATATTTCAATATTTGTAGTAGGTACCTCCTTGAAAAATCGTGGAAAAATATTAAGATATAATTTTGATACTGAAAATCCTGATGAAATCCTAAATATATGGATATTATATATATATATATATATATATATATATATATATATATATATATATATATATATATATATATATATATATATATATATATATATATATTAATATATATATATATATATATATATATATTTATATATATATACATATATATATATATATAATATATATATATATATAATATATATATATAATATATATATATAATATATATATATATATATATATATATATATATATATATATATATATATATATATATATATATATATATATAAAGTATATTATTTCCTGAATTTTTATGTTTTATTAATATATAATTCTTGGGGGTAGGTCATTTATAATGTTGAAGAGAGTTTTCTCTAGGTTTCAATAATGAGAAACATTTTTTTACGCGTTTCGGCGATCAGCCATTTTCAAATCAAAATTTATTATCTAAAACACAAACAAATGGTTTCACAAATACATCAAACATTAAGAACAATTGTACTTACGTATAAATTTAGTGAAAATTCATATATGGATTGACTACAGTACGAAGCATTCAACGTTAGTACAATTCACTTGTTTTAACTGTGAGTGGCAGAGTATGCATGACGATCGCATATGGATAGACAGTTTTTATACAATATTTTTGTTTACATGATAAAGGGCATGAAGCATCTGACTTTTCAGTCAAAGTCCTCTAACAAAAATAATAAAACAATCCAACAATCTCCGCAGCATTATCTATTATAATTACTAAAATGAAAATTAATTTCCGAAACAAGGGTTGAGAAAAAACAAAAAAAAAAAAAATATAAAACAAGATAAACAAAATTAATGAACGTGGAAGTAAAATTGCAATTTTATTATTGAAAAAAAAGATTTTGATAAGTGTGAATAAAAGCTATCTAATTGTGTTCTCGAGTTAATTGAATTTTGTCTAAATTTATTTCCAGCATTTCTAAGAAGTTCTTTGTGTGTTATTTTTCCTCAACAGCAAGGATTTTAGTGTTGTCGAAATCGAAACGAGTGTAACTCATCTAATGCGTGCTTTGATAGAGCAGTGCATTTTTTATTGTTGGTTACCGAATATCGATGTTAATATAATCTTTTGTGTATGTATCGATTTGAGTTACCAATATAAGTGCCTTTGGAATCTTTGCAATCAATTTTGTAAATTGTATGTGTTTTTGTTTCTAAATTCGGTGTTAGGTTTGAGTTTGGTGAAAAAATTTTTTGTAAAATTATTAGGTTTGTGTCCTACTTTGATATCATAGTTTCTTAGGCAATTATCGATTTTTTTGTGAAAGAATTGGAATGTATTCAAGTCCGATATAGTTTGTGTTATTTGAATCCCTGTTATTATTAATATTTGTGTGTTATTGTAAATTTGATGAATGCGTTTTTTTATAATAGGTTCGAAATAGTATTTTGGATAGTTATTTTTTTATTAACACTTTTTTAATTTTTTCTAAATTATTTTTTTCGGAATTCTGGGTGGGAAAGTTTGATGGCTCTGTCAACAAGGCAATTTGATTACACTCTTCTTGTATTTTGCTGGTACACATGATTTCGAAATTTAGGTATTTTTTCTGACCAAACATTTTTATTATACCAGTTGGTTTTTAATTTTACCGTTTTTATTATGTCGAATTGTTAGGTCGAGAAAATTAATTGATTTTTTATCTTCAATTTCTACAGTGAATTGCAATCTGTCACTAAATGAGTTAAACATTGTCAAAATTTCATCCACTTTATTTTTGGGGATTGCGGTTAAACAATCGTCAATATATCTTTTGAAAAATGTAGGTTTAAATTGTAATTTGTTTAATATGTTTTGTTCAAGTTCTTCCATGACAAGATTTGCAATCGTAGTAGAAATTGGGGAGCCCATTGGAGTTCCGAAAATTTGAGAATAAAATTGTTGATTATAACAGAAATATGCTGATTTTAGACAAAACTTTGTGGCCTTTATAAATTCTGATTTTGGTATCTTCCCATCTTTTTTCCAAAATTTCTAGAGCAAGATTTATGGGTACGTTTGTAAACAAAGAGATGACGTCGAGTGAAATGAGGACGAAGTTTTTAGGAATGGTTTGTTTAGTAATAAATTCATGAAAATCCCATGAGTCTTTTATAAAATGTTGTGATTTATTGATAATATTTGAAATGGGATGCGAAAGGTATTTAGATAAATTGTATCCCATTTCAAATATTATCAATAATCCCATTTCATCCCATTTCAAATATTATCAATAAATCACAACATTTTATAAAAGACTCATGGGATTTTCATGAATTTATTACTAAACAAACCATTCCTAAAAACTTCGTCCTCATTTCACTCGACGTCATCTCTTTGTTTACAAACGTACCCATAAATCTTGCTCTAGAAATTTTGGAAAAAAGATGGGAAGAATTGAAACCATTTACAACTTTACCAAAATCAGAATTTATAAGGGCCACAAAGTTTTGTCTAAAATTAGCATATTTCTGTTATAATCAACAATTTTATTCTCAAATTTTCGGAAACTCCAATGGCTCCCCAATTTCTACTACGATTGCAAATCTTGTCATGGAAGAACTTGAACAAAACATATTAAACAAATTACAATTTAAACCTACATTTTTCAAAAGATATATTGACGATTGTTTAACCGCAATCCCCAAAAATAAAGTGGATGAAATTTTGACAATGTTTAACTCATTTAGTGACAGATTGCAATTCACTGTAGAAATTGAAGATAAA
>JARQZK010002949.1:25000-35000 GCA_030704885.1 Cynegetis impunctata | reverse complement strand
GTGTTTGGTTGCTCATGACAATCATACATTAAAATAGGAGAAATTGCACATTAAAATGGGTCATTAATGATCAATTTCGTGTACGTTAAAGTAAGCTTTTATTTAGAGGTCCATGGAAAATATCATTACGACACAATATTACTTGAATTGTACGAAAGTCTGCCAAAAAACGAGCGTAAATTAAAAAAAGGTGTGAGCAGCAAAGCTCCATCCCTAAGGTCGTAATTTTCGCGCGAAATGCATCACGTCGAGATGCGATTCTAACAAATTGAATTAGATTTTCAGAAATCAAATAGCAAACAGAATTGAAAAAAAAAAATAATTTATTGAAAAAAAAAATTGCGAAGTCATCGTGGTTGAAAAAAACATAGAAACCAATGAAGGAACGTAACACAATAACAACATAATCCACATGGTGTTCAGCGAAGTGCATCGCGTACTGATGGCAGATCGAGATACAATTCGAACGCAATAATCACTACCAAATGCAGGGCGGTTGAGAAAAAGAGTTGAAAACAAAAAATTATTTTAAGTCAACATGAACTCAATGTACGTACCAAGTTAAACCGAAATAAAAATTTGAAAATACTTTATTTTATTCACAAAAATAAAATAAAGAATTCGCTAAGTGCAGTGCGTACTGCATTTCTAGCATGAACTCAATCTACGTACCAAATTTCAACCCTCTAACTCAATCTGCAGAAGCTGTGAAGTTCGGCAATTTTTCAAAAACCTCTCAAAACAAAAATATCTAAAAAATTGTGGCGTTTGAAAAAATTTAACTAAATTGATAGTTTTGTACTGCAACGAGAACAATCCCTGGTACCTACCAAATTTCAGCTCAATTGACTAGATGGGAGCCGCTGGAAATGTCAATATGTATTGGGAAATTAAAGGTTCAAGTTATCTACCTATCAGGATTACTCAGATTGAACCAATACCAGTAACTTTTTAAAGTATTTTCATTTTTAGTTTATACAACAAGTAAAGCAAAGTAAGGTGTCAACTCAACGGAAATCAATGGAAAAGTGTTGACGATCCTACTATCCGAATAGATCCCATAGAAAAATATTTTACGAAGTTTTATCGGAAATCCATAAAACTGTTTGACTCGTGAGACCTATGTGATAATTTGTGCCATTGATAGACTTAAACTATATTTGAAGTGTTTATTTATGATATTACTTTCCTAAGATCTTTTCTGACGATTTTTATTAGAATAAGACTAGTTCAAAGTAAGGTTTTATACTGATGGTGCAAACTGCAAGCCAACTGATATAAGTGATTTTTTTCACTAGAAAAATTTTCCTTTGTTATGTGGAATTTTTATCAAATCTCACATATCATGGAAACCCTACATGATATGTATATATATATATATATATATATATATATATATATATATATATATATATATATATATCTTTATATATATATATATATATATATATATATATATATATTCGATTGGTTTATTGGTACCTGCTTTTCTATATTTAATTGGGTTATGGTTGGCAGTGCGAGGTAAATTAAATATCATCAATTCAGTTTTTCATCATAAAATATATTAATAAACGTTTCGGAGGTTCCCTCCTTCTTCAGTATTAATTTGTCTTATATATTCTGCAAAAAAAAACATAGAAGTTTATGGCAATCTCAAATATTTTCCTAATTTATATGTAATCTAACCTCCTTTCATCTAATATATAGTGTAAAGTTGTTTAAAATTGTGTTATTATATTAATATGTGGTCATGGTTGATTTCTGCTGACCATTTTGTTTTTGATTTCTTTGTACTTGTTTGTCATTAATGTCAATGTCATCTCCTGTCAAAGATCGTCGTGTGTGTTGTGTTCCGTCTGTTTTTTCTTCTTCTTTTCGTTTAGGTCTTGTTAGAAAAGGTATGTAAAATTGGCTCAGGTGTTTGATGTCTTGTCTGTCGTTTACTGTTTTTTTTCCAAATTTCGTTGTATGTGTATCATTTCCCATATCTCTCTGTGTTTCAGTTTAGGTTCAACTGTTAAAATCTTCGTTTCGTCGTAGTCAAATTCGTGTTTGTTCAGTGTTTTTGTGTTTGTTGAGTGCTGTTGTTGCGGACTTGGTGTATTTGTGTGCGTTAAGTCTGTCATATAGTCCCTTTGTGATGTCTGTCCGATATATTGTCTATCGCAGTCCTTACATGGGATACTATATACCACATTTGGTTTTTTTCAAATTTCGGTGTCTGTGTCTTTAGTTTGCTAAAAAATCTGTCCAATTTGGTTTTGTGGTTTGTGGACTGTTTTCATGTTGTGTTGTTTTACTATCTTGTCAATCTCATGTGACAGACTTCTTGTGTATGGTATTGATATTCGTGTTATGTTTTCCTCATTTTCTCTTTGTTTTTTGGTCTCTGTGTTGTAGTTTTCGTGGACTCTTCGTCTGATTAGGGCTGTTATTAATTTTCTAGGATAGTTGTTCTTTAGTAGTTGCTCCTTCAATTCCCTCATTATAGTTGGTCTCAATTCAGGTGATGTTAGTTTCAGGGCGCGGTCGATATATCCTATAATTGTGCCCTTTTTTTGGTTTATGTGATGGTTAGAGTTATAGTTGAGGATGTGGTCGGTGCTTTGCTTCTTTCTATGCCATTTTGTGGAGATTTTGTTGTCTTTCCTTATGAGTGTTATGTCCAAGAAATCTAGTTCCATATTCTTTTCTTCTTCAAATGTGAACTTAAGCTGTTGATGTACATTGTTAAATTTCTGAAGGATGTGGTTCATGGTATTCGGTGTTGTTATCAATAAACAATCATCCACATATCTCCTGTAAAATGGCTGCATAGTAGTCTCATTCATTATATCTTCTTCGATGTGCTCCATTACCATCTGTGCGATGACACTTGATATGGGAGTTCCCATTGCTACTCCTTTTATTTGTTTGAAGTGACATTCTCTGTATTGGAAAAAACTGTTGTTCAAAATGAGTTGGGTTGCTCCTAAAAACTCATTTTTTGGTATTGTCGTGTGTTCGGCGATTTTGTGCCATTTTCCTTTAATTGTTTTTTGTACCAGTTCTGTTGGTATGTTCGTGTAGAGTGATACAACATCCAGCGAGAAAAATCTGTCTTCGTTTTTTAGTGTTACATTGTTTAGTTCTTCCTTTAGTTGTTTTGAGTTTTTTATGTAGTAACCATTGTTGCCAATTGTAGTTGTCAATATTTCGGCGATGTATTTTGACAATTGGTACATTGGTGCCTGGACACAAGAGACTATCGGTCTTAGTGGATTTCCTTCTTTATGGATCTTGGGAAGTCCATATATTTTTGGTGTTTTAGTGTTATGTGATGTTAGTTTTTTTGACTCGTTATCTGATATATATCCTTGTTCTTTCCATGTTTTCACAATATTATTGTTCTGTTTTTCAAGTGTTAGTGTCATATCTTTTTTTACACTTTTGTAGGTAGTATCATCTTCCAATAGTCTGTTCATTTTTTCATCATATTCCCTACTGTCCATTACAACAATCTTATTTCCTTCGTCTGCTCTTGTGACGAGTAGATTTCTGTTTTCCTTGAAAAATTTTTTTGTCTTGTTGAAGTTAATCATGTTTTCGTTGTTCGGTTTCTGCATTTGTCCCTTTGTTTTCTTCATGTGCGTATTAAGTGTTTGTGTAACTCTTTTGCGTATACCATTTTGTTCTTCCGTTGGTAATTTTGTGATTCCTCCCTCTAACCCCGTTATAATTTCATAAGTAGGAATACCTCTGACACTATTGTCCTCTATTGCGAATTTTGTTCCCAGATTGAGTGTGCTAGTTACGTATGGGAGTAGTGTTATTGGAGTGGTGTTTTCCAATAGGTTATCTACAAAGTTTCCGTGATTCGTTCCTTTGTTAGTTTTTCTCGAAAGTTGGTCTAGTTTCTTGTTGTGTACCCTTTGGCATTCATTTGTTCTGATTGTCAAACTTTCGTGTATTTGATTTATCAACATTTGTGCTGTGTTTGGTGTCTCGTCCTTCCAGATATTCTCAGTTAAAGCATTTAATTCTCTTTCAATTTTGCTAATCTGCCCTGTAGTGTCTGTGATGAGTATGTTGATTGTGCGCCTTGTGAATCTTTGTATCAATCTTTCAAAGTTTTTTGTGCGAGTATCGCTATGGAAGGTTATGTGTTTGGTTTTCAGATTTAAGAACGTTGGACATAAGTTTCGGTGTTTACATTTTAGTAGAAAACTTCTCCTCGTTCGCATCTTTGTTTTTTTTTCAGTTAATTTCAAAGTTTTCCTGAACCTGTGTTGTGAGTGATTGTTGACTTCTAGTGGTTTTGGTAACCGCTGTTCTTGTCTATATGTTAGGTTTTTCATACTGGTGTGAATGGTTAAAAATTCCAGTGATTAATTGTACTGGGAATTTGTGCAATCCTTTCTCCTTTGCATAAATATTCGATTGGTTTATTGGTACCTGCTTTTCTATATTTAATTGGGTTATGGTTGGCAGTGCGAGGTAAATGAAATATCATCAATTCACTTTCATCATAAGTATATTAATAAACGTTTCGGAGGTCCCCTCCTTCTTCAATATTAATTTGTCTTATATATTCTGTAAAAAAACATAAAAGTTATGGCAATCTCAATTATTTTTCTAATTTATATGTAATCTAACCTCCTTTCATCTAATATATGGTGTAAAATTGTTTAAAATTGTGTTATTATATTAATATGTGGTCATGGTTGATTTCTGCTGACCATTTTGTTTTCTTTGTACTTGTTTGTCATTCATGTCAATGTCATCTCCTGTCAAAGATCGTCGAATGTGTTGTGTTCCGTCTGTTTTTCTTCTTCTTTTCGTTTAGGTCTTGTTATAAAAGGTATGTAAAATTGGCTCAGGTGTTTGATGTCTTGTCTGTCGTTTACTGTTTTTTCCAAATTTCGTTGTATGTGTATCATTTCCCATATCTCTCTGTGTTTCAGTTTAGGTTCAACTGTTAAAATCTTCGTTTCGTCGTAGTCAAATTCGTGTTTGTTCAGTGTTTTGTGTTTGTTGAGTGCTGTTGTTGCGGACTTGGTGTATTTGTGTGCGTTAAGTCTGTCATATAGTCTTTGTGATGTCTGTCCGATATATTGTCTATCGCAGTCCTTACATGGGATACTATATACCACATTTGATTTTTTCAATTTCGGTGTCTGTGTCTTTAATTTGCTAAAAATCTGTCCAATTTGGTTTTGTGGTTTGTGGACTGTTTTCATGTTGTGTTGTTTTACTATCTTGTCAATCTCATGTGACAGACTTCTTGTGTATGGTATTGATATTCGTGTTATGTTTTCCTCATTTTCTCTTTGTTTTTTGGTCTCTGTGTTGTAGTTTTCGTGGACTCTTCGTCTGATATATATATATAAATATATATATATATATATATATACCTATATATATATATATATATATATATTATATATATATATATATATATATATAAATATATTTATATATATATATATATATATATATATATATATATAATATCCAAATGTGGATTGACATATAATTCAACGTTGAAGTTTAAACGATTTTAGCTGGCCATTTCATGAAGTACAACCATTTTATGAGATACAACCATTTCATGAAATACAACCATCTCATGAATCACAACCATTCCATAAAATACAACCATTTCATGAAATGGTCGGCCACATAATGAAGTGATTAACTCTAAGATATAAATATATAAATATATATATATATATATATATATATAAATATATATATATATATATCCACGATATGGTCACGATATATACATCGCTCGTTGTGTCTTGGCAAGCCGTTCCTAACGATTTGCTACACTAAGTCTGCCAACCCTTTCTGGGACAGAGAAATCCTCCATACTGTCGACTTTTTATTCACTACGATAGACGAAAAGCATAAGGATATCTCATATATTCATATTTATAAAGAGTATCTTATTGAAATCTACACACTTGTATCTACTTATCAAAATTCATCGTCAGTGCCCCCAACTTCTACTGAATTACTTTCACAATTTATTATTCATTAGTAAAATAACAATTAACTAATAACATACATTCTTCACATTCTCAGGCTTACTGCCTGAAGTGTAACTTGTGATAAGTAATTTCGTTCCAAAAATTAGTGTATCAACCATTAGGAATTCTTCTCTCAAACTTCAAACTGTAAACTAACGAGCTTTTCCGAAACGTATATAATGATAACCACTAAGTGAAATATTCAAGTCGGATAAGTCGATTATCTGCTTTCTTGAATCATCTCGTTCGCAGACAAATTGACACAAAACCGCTAGAAATCCTCTTCTAAATTCCCTTTGGACTTACTGACGAACAACTCGAAACTTATCCGAAATTAATTTACCCCAGACCGACCTAAATTATGCAGATTTTCTTAGAGGTAAATATCCTCCGGAAATTGTATAAAATAAACAGAAACTGAAGGTGGGGCTTCATGATGATCGGTGTACAAGAACTTTTTTCGTTATAAGTTATCTGGAGTGAGCATTTGATTTATTCAGGTTAGCGTTTACTTAATAGAGTGTTTAGTAAATCTAGAACGGCTGGATGATCTCTAACGAAGGTTTCGAATTCAAAATATAGATTTCTGGTTTGAACAAGAAGAACTTTTAGTAATCCGGAAGTTAATTTTATCAGAATGATGGCATTAATCAAAAACTGACTGCAGTTTCGACTCTTTGTCAGATGAAAATGACATCAATATTTTTGATATAAAAGTTCAGCATGATGCTTTGAGAGAAATGTTCACATTCTGGTATAACAAAAAATCTCGAAAGAGTACAATATACAGCATTATTTAGCAAATTATAAACAAGTGGCTAAGGAATCTAAAAAGCATAATCGAAGTGAGAAGAAAATTTACGATCATGAAAATATTAAAACCCACCTAATTATCGAAATGATTCAGGTTAATCAACATATTGAAATCAATTTGAGGCTTCAGATATTTCGGAATAATAAATGTATCCTATGAATTATATTACATTTATTTGAAGTTATCGTCCCACTGGAAATAATGATTCTCTGCAAGGGATATAACATTTTGAAGATTGACAAGTCTAAATTAAGAATATACTGCCTGACACACGGAAACTTCATATAGACCAATAAAGGGAGATTTTAAATCGACATTTGTTGTGGAAGGCTGACTTTTTGATAATATCTTCGTTTTCATATGTAAAACGAGAGTCAATAGTTTAAAAATGAAAATCAGCCTGCAAGGCTTGTAAAAAAAATAAAAACCACCCTCAAAACGACTTTTTTTGAAATATCTCGGAAACATAAAAAAATATAGAAAAATGTTTCCAACGAAAATTGTAGATATTAAAATTTTCTACAAAATTGTTTCTGATCACTTTTGACCTATTTGCAATAGAAACCGAGATATTTGCAAAATAAATTACATAAATTAATACGCGCCACCTATTGATTAATAGTATAAGTGACACACTTCGAATAATTTTCTGTAGAAATCATTATTGCAATACACCTGCTTTCTTGTGCACTGAAAAGCCAAAAACATTGGATTGCGAGGTGTATATTTCCGAGAATTGTTATCGGGAGTTCTCTGTCGGAGATATCAACGGCGATTGTAAATATATATATATATATATATATATATATATATATATATATATATATATATATATATATATATATATATATATATATAATATATATATATATATATATATATATAATATATATATATATATATATATATATATATATATATATATATATTATATATATATATATATATATATATATATATATATATATATATAATATATATATATATATTTATATTTTTATTTATATATATTTATATATATTTTTTTATATATATATATATATATATATATATATAATATATATATATATATATATATATATAATTTAAATGAAGAATCTCATTTAGATTTGAAATAACATTTGAAATCATCGAGTAGCCTGTGAACCAACACAACTGAAACAAAGTAAGTCCGAAGCCACGCCCACAAATCATTTTAGGCCCATTTTAGGACAGAACATTAATTTATTTGAACGCATCTATGTATAGCCCTCTAGAATAAAAAATTTATTTCGAAAAAAAAATAGAACAACGGTTACAAAAAGTAGCAAATGATACATGGTTGTACTCTAAATGTCATATGGAGACAAAATAACTGAAAATATACCAGTTGTCCCATTTAAAAAATCGAAAGTTTATGTCACTTCCAGTTAAACCAGAAGTTGCATGAAGTTGAGTCACTTGTCAAAAAATGCAGTTTTATGCACGTAACAGACCCTGTGAGTTTCATTTTATTATATCCGAGAACAAAAAGTTATAGGGGCGAGCCACCTTCCGTGGACACCCGGTAATATATTATATATATATATATATATATATATATATATATATATATATATATATATATATATATATATATAGATATGTATATATATACATATATATATATATATATATATATATATATATATATATATATATATATATATATATATATATATATATATGTATATATATATATATATATATATATATATATATATATTCCAAGAGATATCATTTATTGGTATAACAGGTTTTATTTCAAACATTACATTTTAAAATTAAAATTCATTGGACGTTTCAATGGAGTTTCCATCTTCATACCAGCTAAAATCGGGATAAAATACAAATTCAAATGCCTAAATATAAAACATATATACACATACACTAAAATAAAATAAAATAAATTGTATCTCACCAGAATGTTCGTCGGTAGTTGTCAACAATACTACTTGACTCTTGAATCTCTGTTTAACCGATGTATAATCGTTCATGCGTATAGAGCTCATGTATTACAATAATGGGGCATATATCGAACTTAAGCCCTTTATATCTATTTTGTTGTTAACTGTGTTGTCGTGGTTCTTCTGTAATAAAGATCATTTCAAGGAATTCGCGTGAATTTTAGGTTTTTTTTCTATAGTTAGTATGTGTGTTTCATCGTAATCGAAATCATGTCTTTCTGATTGTTTGTGTTTGTTCAGTGCAGTGTTCGCTGTTTTGGCATATCTGTGGGCTTTTAGTCTATCTTGTAGACGTTGTGAGGTTTGTCCGATATATACTTTATTGCAATCTTTTGCAGGGAACGCTGTATACTACGTGGGATTTCTTTTCTGTTGGAATTTTGCTCTTTAAGTTGGTGTAGAGTTGTTTTAATCTGATTCTGAGGTTGATGCGCTATCTGTATACTGAACGGTTTTAAAAAATGTTAGTTATTTTCGGGGTCAGGTATGTGATGTATGGAATGGGTACGTATATTTTTTTATATGTAGACTCTAGTGTGTTAGATCTTGGTTCCTTGTTGTAGGTTTTTATGTACTTGGATTTTGATGTTGTCTATTATATGAGAAGGGTAGTTGTTGCGTAATCAGAAGTGATTTTCGCTTTTTTTGAGTGTTTCAGGTCGGAATCTGGGAGATGTTTAGTTGGACAGCTCTGTAATATTACGTTGCTAACAATGGCCTTATTATGTGAGATGTGGTGTGCTGAGTGGAAGTCATTAACCGGTTTGGTGGCTGTGGTTTTAGTGTACCATTTTCGTGTTTTATTTGTTATTAATTTACGAATTATTGTCATGTCTAGGAATTAAAATAGAAAAATTGGCCCTCTGCTTCGAGAGTGAATTGTAATTTAGGATGAATATTGTTGAAGCTCCTCAAGATTTCATCTACCTCATTGGGGTTGGCAATAAGCAAACAGTCGTCTACAAATCTTTTGTATAAAGTTATTTTGAATTTACTGTCCTGTAATATTAGTTCTTCTATATATTCCATGACTATCTGTGCTGTTACACTTGAAATGGGACTGCCCATCGCGACACCATCTGTTTGTTGGTAGACTTGATTTTTATACTGAAAAATAATTTGTGTGGAGAGTAAATTGCAGAAGCTTCAACAAATTCACACTTTGTGGAATTGATGTGTGGTCT
>JARQZK010002949.1:0-17500 GCA_030704885.1 Cynegetis impunctata | reverse complement strand
AAACTTCTCTTTCGAATTACAGCATTACTATCCTGACAATTATTAATGTAGTAATGATATCGCTATTTCCGAAATACCCCGACTTTGTTATCGTGTGGGCGATATATAATGAGGATATACATTTCAGAACAATGAGTTAGCTTCTTCAGAAGGTGTATCGAAACGTATTATTAACAGGAGGAAATATAAACAAAAAATAAAATGTATCGTTCAAGAAAACAATGACCTATTAAAATGTTAATTGTTGACAAGTTCCTATTAATTTTCACGTCAAAATTGCATTGGATACGCCCAGTTAGAAGCAATTCAACAACAACGTACAATGAGTAATTATGATACGTAGTTGTTCGTTCATCTTTAAAGCGAGCTTTTCTGTTCCTTCTACTATATTATCTATGATGTTACGGTAACTTTGTTAGGGATCAGAAAGCAACATTTTAGCTGCTTGTTAATCGTCCTCAATTTGACACAGTTAATTCACAATTAATTATATTCTAATTAGATATTCCATTTGTGTGAAGATTAATTTCGCTTAATTATGAACGTTTATCGAATACTTTACTGGAAACAGCATCGAATTATTTGAATTACTTTTTCTTGAATATTTTCCTTATATCACCTAGACTATTTGCACGATTTTTTTAACTTCTAGGCTACACCATCAAAAAAGTATCAGATAATTATTAAATTTTCAGAAATACTCTACTCAACTAAAAGATAAACGTAATTAAATAAAAATTTGAAAAAAAGCGAGTAAGCAGCAGAGCTCCGTGACTAAGGTCGTATTTACCTCGTAATTTCAATCTTTCTCACATACAAATTCTCAACTTTCTTAGTCAATTTGAAGAGGATGTGGAGTTGAACAATACCTTAAAATCCACGAAATTTAGTGAACTCTCTACATTAAAATCAAGCCGGCCAAATAAGAGTTGAAAACTACAAAGAATTTCTTTCCTAGCTGCAACTCAATCCACATACCAAATTTCAAGCCTCTAACTAAAGCCGCACAAGCTGTGGAGGAGCATAGAACTTCAGAAAAACAAGAAATAACTGCATCAAAGTGGTCACGGCTAGAAAAAATCTAATACTTCCAAATTGCACTTACTATTAACTTAATCCCAGTTTTTTTAGCTCCATTTCTTATGCCTCAAGAATAACCCAAAATTTTCCCAAAAAGCCCTTGTAGGCTGAATTTCACATATGTTGTTCATACACCTGCTGCCATGAGGCTCGTCTACGAAAGCTTATTCAGACACTGTGTTTATTAGAATTCTGTCGAACACAGTGTCTGAAAAAGCCTATATATAGTGTCTTAAAATGGAATACGATATTTGCTTTATTATTTCTACGAATAAATTTTATGTAGTGGTGTTAAGAGTTAGAGCTTGAAGAGCTTGAAACAGTTTCATTAAGGACACAACATACAACGTCATCTACAGACTTTTTCAAAAAAAGCAATTTCTAGGATAATTAGAAATCTTCCTTTCCTAATTTTTATTTACACAATATAAACTGTGGATTGAAACAATGGTTAAAAATAACAATTTACACATTTATTATAAAAAATAACGCATGACGCACATTTCGGTGGAACTTCACCTTCTTCAGATGCTAATGGCAAACTGAAGAAGGTGAAGTTCCACCGAAACGTGCGTCATGCGTTATTTTTTATAATAAATGTGTAAATTGTTATTTTTGACCATTGTTTCAATATGTTTATTAATTTATACCAAGTATCGGCCCAATCAATCCAAAATTTAAACTGTGAATTATTTCTTTTAAAAAAATTATTCATTCTTTTTTGTCAACAGATCCAAATATGCTCTGATAGCTTCACAAGTAATTTCATCCAATTCCGAACGATGGGCATATATTGAGATATAAAAAACTTTTTTATCTTCTCAACTGTAAATATGAACAAACAAGATAGAGATAACATCGATTAAATCTTTTCGTTTCACTGTGCAGCGAATAAACGACAAAATTGGCATTATTCTGAACCTACGTCAGAAACACAGGATGCTGTAGTTGAAATCTCGGCCGGAGGACCATCTGGGCCGCCATTTTAATTGACCAATCTCTGGGACTAATTAGCTGGCCGACGCTGTTGCTATGCTTTGACCGTCCGAAGTTCACCGCAAATGAAATTTTATAAACTGCTCTGTGCTCCTAACTGTGGCGAGATTTCGTTGCCAGTGGTCTTTATTGCTGCTCTTCATTTTAGCCGGTTCCGCTCCAAAAAAGCTGTTCCTTTTATTTTTGTAATTTCTGTTGTACACATCTGAAATTTGAAAGGAAGTGAGATGGGGCTGAAAATCAGTCTGTTACTGAATATGTTGGTTCGTCGCTTCTGGAATTAAGATAATTATAAAGACCTTATTATTAGCTTAAATTTTGTTACAACCATATATTTTCCAATTCATTGTGTAAAGAAACACATATCAATACTGACTAACGAAAACAGATGATGCACAAAAAACTAAACTTCAATTTACTACGTTTTTTATCACGAAAATACTTTGAAAATTAAAATACAGCGATTGCAATTTCGGTCACTAGACCATCATCGGGCAGATTGAGTTAAGAATTGAATACATAATTATAGATTTGCGCTTACGGGTGGGAAAGAATTATTGCAGGTACCTAAATAGACAAGAGGAACACATTTCAAGAAGGGCTAATCGAAGTAGATTTCCCACTTTGGTACAATAAAATATTCTTAGAAAAATAATTGTTGTTTGAATACGCTAAATATAGGAGAATATAACAAGTCAATTTGGTCGTTCAGCAAGATACCTTTTGCATTATGATTGAGTATAAAAATTTGTAATGATTTTAAGTAAATTTATTGGGTTCCTTTCGGTAATTTGTGCATAATTTGGAAGTTATCTATTCGTGGAAGTTGGTGGTGATTTTCACGGCAATGATTTGAAAACGTTGAATCCGTTTTATTCTTCAAAAAAGATTGTTGGTATTATTTGAATCTTGTCTCGAATGAACGACAAGTCTGACCTATATATACCCCTTTTACATACAGGGCAAATCAACTTTCAAATTTTAAGTGATATCTTTGGCATTGAATAAAAATCCTGAGAGTTTTGTGTTATGTTTCAAAGAAATTTTAATATTACATTTAGGTAGGACATTAGCAACTTTTTCTGTTAGAGCACCAAAATATGTTAAAGATGTGAACTTTTCCGATTTTTCTGCTTTCGATTGAGGAAATATGCTGTCGTATGCTAGTGGACTACGTTTCTTGTTTATCATTTTATCTATCAAACTTGATAGAAAACAATTATTTGAAGCAATTATTTTTATAGTAAAAAATTTTTTTGCTAATTTTGGTACGGATAATAGAATTTTATTCAATGCCAAAGATATCACTTCAAAATTTGAAAGTTCCGGAGTTTATAAGTTGATTTGTCCTGTATGTAAAAGAATGTATATAAGGGCAGACTGGTCGATCTTTCAAGACAAGATTTAAAGAACACAAACAATTTTTTTTGAAAAATAAAACGGATTCAACGTTTTCAAATCATTGCCGTGAAAACCAGCACCCGTTTCCACAAATAGATAACTTACAAATTATGCACAAATCACCGAAAGGAACTCAATAAACTTACTTAGAATCATTAGAAATTTAAACTCAATCATAATGCAAAAGATATCTTGCTGAACGACCAAATCAACTTGATATATTCTCCTATTTTTATTGTATTCAAACAATAATGATTTTTCTTAGAACATTTTATTGTACCAATTTGGAAAATCCACTTCGATTAGCCCTTCTTGCAATATGTTCATCTAGTCTATTTAAGTACCTGCAATAATTTTTTTTTTCCACCCGTAAGCGCAAATCTATAATTATGTCTTCAGTTCTTAACTCAATCTGCCCGATGATGTGACCGAAATTGCAATCGCAGTGTTATATTTTTCGAATTATTTTTGTGATAATAAACGTAGCAAATTCCAGTTTTGTCTTTTGTTCATCATGTTAAATCATTATGTAATAACGACGGACTCCATCATCAATACAGATAATCTTGAGAGCGTTACATCACAAAATTGTAAACACAGTGGCTTCTTCAGATGTATAATACATACAAACTATTACAATAAGGATTGAAAGATGAAGGAAGGAAATATACATTAAAAATGGGGGAAAACTAAATGATCTCTTAGCAGATAGATATTACAAACTGTTAATACATGGGCAAAACACAACAGGTTAAAATATTCAATATTAAATTTAGAAAAGTTTCAACAACAGTGAATTATTTATATCTAATTGGTCATTTAATAAACTATTGGATTCTTTCATACTATTGATTTCAAAATCATCGTGCTATTAAATTCTGCATTTAAATAGCAAGATACATAGACTCATCAATATACCGTTATCACAAGAAAATTACACTATGGAATTACAAATCATAAAACAAATAGCGCACAATAATGAATATCCTCCAAAAATAATAGGTTATATTCCAAAAAGAAGATTCTTTAAGGCAGCCATTTTTATTTACAATATTATAATGGATTTTCATCAAGTATCGGCCTAATCAATTAGTGTTACATTACGTTTTCTCATTTCTAGGGGTAGCTTTTATTCACCTCAAGTGTCTGGAGTGTAACTCCAAAAGTACACTGAACCAAGGTGCCCTTTTGAAACCAAAAATGTTTATTCAGTAACTCAATATAGTAACGTGAATATTCCATATAAATAATGTATTATTTAATTTTGCAAATATAGCAAGCGTTTACGATATTTTATGAATAAGCCAATTTCATTCAGTAAATATAAAAGTTCTGTAAAAACCTTTTCAGTTTGAATGAGGTCTCGTTGTTTGTGAACTAAACAACATAAATTGTTTGGAATATTCGAACGTGGTCGAGATTCAAAACTGAATGAATTCAATTTGAGCAGGCATGAATTATTATTTGAAACATAGCTGGATCGAAATTAAACGAAAAAATAGTCATTAAAGTAGAAGTAATGGAAACTTTCAATTCATATTTCCAGCATTCACGAATTAAATGCGAATGCGTTCCTGGGGCGATTTAACTTTGAAAGTAAAGAAATAATGCGCAGCTGGGGCAAAAGTTCCGAAGTGAATATTTATATCGAAGCCCTCTGATATTACATTTTTTGATTACTGCCTTTAATTCTCACTGATTGTTTATTTATTAATTTCAGACAGTGCTGTTAACTGAAATGAATCAAAATTCTGTTTATGAAGTGATTTATATATGGCAAAGTGAATTTGTTGTATACTATGAAGCATATTTATTCGTTTTGAAAAAATTGCTTGAAAGACGAAATAAATTTATTTTGATTCTAAGGTTTCATATAGCTATGAGTATACACTCTTATGAATATAAACAGTTTTTATGGTAATTATTTAGTAAAATTGAGCTGCAAATCAGTTTTCGAAAATATAAACGAATATTTCCCTCATGTCAAAAATCCATTTTAAATGGAATGCAGTTATCGAAAATTACAGCGATTATTTTTTGACGTTTCTTAAAACCAATGAAATGCTTCTTTATTTGTCAAAAGAGTAAGTTTTAACCAATGATGTCATTATTATAGTGGGAATAAATCTTTTGTGATTATTCTCGGGAATAATCACTGTAGCTTTTATTTGCTTAGCAAGTGTCAGATAGTTGTCAAAATAATTACCTAATTGTGTCAACGCGATATATAAAATGGATTAAAATCATCGGTTTAGTACCTTTTCTGATGCAGAAATAACAAAAAATATTTTAGAAACTACTTCGAAAAACAAGCTAATAAGTAATCAGTCTATATGGAGACAATTTAAGACCTTCACCGACTTGTTGCCATTTGGAAATAGCCACTCGAGCCCTCCGGGCTCTCGTGACTATTGCCTGGCAACAAGTTTTGAAAAAATCTGTCAAATTATTTTCAATTCATTCTCACTCTCTTGTTATATTATTACTGATAATTGCATAGTAGCATAGTTCATAATTACGGTTTTTGATGACAAGCTAAGAATTCATGAATTACTAAGTTTGACAAGTTGAAAGTTTATTCGGCAAATATTCCCCCGAATTACACTCGTGCATCAAAATAACCGGATAATTTCGCATTTACTTACGATAATTGACAGTTGGATAGTATCGATTAAAATTTTCATCCTTAACTTGCTGAAGATCACAGAATAACTTCTAATGTTACTAATATGCTAAATATCCAACAAACAATTATTACGAATAAGCTTGGTTAATCCTCGTATGGTGCCATAATAATTTATTATACTATGTTATATTTGAGGTATTTATATCTTATTTTATATGTGCCTTCTTCTCTACCAGAACCCACCCTACACTGAGGGATTTTCTGTAAATTTTGGCATCTCTAGCGGCTACCCACAGAACACTTAAAATATGGTA
This sequence comes from Cynegetis impunctata, assembly GCA_030704885.1. Classification (NCBI taxonomy): domain Eukaryota; kingdom Metazoa; phylum Arthropoda; class Insecta; order Coleoptera; family Coccinellidae; genus Cynegetis; species Cynegetis impunctata. The sequence continues at coordinate 11,083 of JARQZK010002949.1, read as the reverse complement.
TCTGGGGTTTTTTTCGAGTTAAAAAAAAATTGAAAAACTCGGGTATATCTAGTCAAAATTTTGTTATTTCCAAACTTTGCTGACGAAATAAAGGGAGAGAAATATCAGAGGAAATTTCAGCATTTTAGATTATTTTAAAATGAGCTAAAAAATGGCTTTTGAAGGAGCTTTGCATTCCCAAACCCCTTTAAAATTGATCAAAATGGTTAATAATTTGTATGTGGATTAACTTGATGTAACTCTAGTTCTATAACTGACACCCTTTTTATGAAGAGATTACTTGATCTTTCGTGGTTGTTGAGTTCTGATCACCCCTGCAGATGGAGTTAGAGAGTAGAAATTTGATACGTGAGTTATGTTGACGTTTATATTAATGTATTTTCGGGTTTAAGGCTTTGATAAATTAAAATAAGAAGAAATATCATTCTTTTTTGCATATATTCTAGCTTTGTGCTTCTCTTAAGCCCCCTTATGTTGACTTAGGGGATTAAGAATTATTATGTGAGAAATAAATAAAGGCCTGACAAGGCTCCATCACTAAGGTCGTATTTTTCGCGAGTAATCATCGCGTCGAGATGCGATTCTAAAGAATAAAATAATATATTGAATAATCGGGCTTAGATAGCAAACCGAATAGAAAGAAAGAAAATAATTTATTTTATAAAAAAAAAATCGCGAAGAGCATTGCGTACTGATCGAGTTGCAATTCGAAGGTAATAGTCACCATGAAATGCAGCTCGGTGGAGAATGAGAGTTGAAACCAAAAAAGAATTTTAAGTCAATATAAACTCAATGTACCTGCCAAACTTCATCCCTCTAACTCAATATACAGAAGCTGTGGAGTTCAAAAGTCACGAAAAAACTCAGGTATATATATATATATATATATATATATATATATATATATATATACATATATTGAATGGAATTGGCATTTACTTGGTGAAAGTTCATATTCATAACTTTAGAATAGAATAGAATAGAATAAGTTTATTAATTTCATAGATTATTCGTACAAATATTAAATATAAATATGCACAAAATAAAAATGAAACAAGTCACAAAGAGCAAATACAGAAGGCTTATTTATAACAATAAACTCTGAACTCCTCGACCGAGTAAGGTTCACATTTCATAATTAACTTGTGAATGCTTCTCTTAAAGGTCCCATGATTTGAAATAACCTGTAGATGTTTAGGTAACATATTGAACAACTTGAGTGCCATGTACTCTGTGCTCTTTCTACGTAGAGTGGGTAGAATGAATAGGAAAAAAGTACGGAACACTTTTTCTTGTATTATTAATACTTCTTAAATTTTGCAAAATAATCTTGATTTTTAATGGAAAAATGTAAGTATTTTATATATATACAGGCCCATAGAAAGTGAATAAGCTAGTGCTTTCTAAAGAGACCACGACAAGATTGTCTGTACGTCGAGGCGAAGCATAGATCTAACTGTCCATTTTTGGCAAATAAAGAGGGCTTCAGATTGGAATGGAGCCTCCCCAGAAAATGATACCATAGGAAAGGCCTGGATTGGTAATTAGCAAATATAGAATTTTTAGGACATGCAAAGTGGACTAGATCTCTCAACATAAAAAGGGTAAATGAGGCCGAATTTAGCTCTTTCTGAGCTGAACAATTATGAAGGTCCCATCTCAAATTCTTATCCAAGGCAATACCGAGGAAGCTCACGGAATCTCTCACTGGTACTGGTTCTCGACATCACCAACAAACTTCGGGGAAGCAACCTTCGACCTGAATGATCGGAAAAAGACACTCTCAGTTTTTTGTAGAATGATTTTTAGTTTATTATTATCGCACCACATTCCCACTGTATTGATAACTGACACCGCAGAAACCAGAGCAGCATGATATCCGTAGAGTTATTGAGAAAATTCGTGTCGTCGGCAAACATAATAGCATTACAGCCATTATATGAGCAATTACCAGGAAGCGAATTTATGAAAACGAGAACAAAAGAGGGCCCCAGGATACTACCCTGTGGTACCCCCTTCGTAATCACTCGTCCTCAGATACGTATTAAACACCACCTCTCAACACACATACTCTCTGTTTACATTTGTGAGGTAGCTGGACATTAAATCCCCAACTGTCTATCTCTAATCCCACACGCTCAAGAAAAAATAGGAGCAATTTGTGATCAATAAGATCAAAACTTTCGATAAGTCGAAAAATACCCTAACGGTACTTCACCCTTCTCAAGAGCGATGATATGGCAGTAGTCAGTTCAAAGACTGCCGTTTCTGTACCCCTATTCCCCGCACCAAAACCATGCTGACAGCTGACAATAATCTTGAACCTTCTGAAGAAACTTAGGAGCCTGTCTGCAAGAATCCTCTCAAAAAACTTTCGAAAACGACGTAAGTAAACGTATAGGCCGGTAATTGATTTAAGTTCCTCTACATCACCTTTCTTATACAGTGGCTTAACTACTGCCACCTTAGCGATTCAGGAAAGATACCCTCGGTAAATTTGAGCGATAAATAAGATGTGCAAGAGGGTCAGCAATTTGAACAATCGATTCCCTAATGACAAACATGGGTATTTCATCGTATCCACATGAGTTCTTTATTTTTGAGAGAATATACAGCAGAGATAATTCATCCATAGAAACCTGGAAAAAGAAAAACGAATCCTTCATCCGAGTTACCTTAGTATAGATTGGGCGTATGAGGGATAGTCCAGTCCCGTAGCACCACAATGTTGACGGAAAGAAATCATTGAAGCTGCTCGCCAAGTTATTGGGTTCGCCTGATTTCATAGGGCGTGCCACCTGATTTCGAGGAATATCTGGCAGAGTTGATGACCTGCCAAGCTGCCTTTGATTTATTAGGGATGCCGAAATATATTTATCCAGATGATTTTTCCTCTCACTAGATATAGCTTTGTCATAGCGTTTCTTAAAAGATTTGTAAGTTTCAGTAAATTCGGGATTCACCCGAGGACATAACAAAAAGAGAATCAAGAGTAACTCTTCAAAGACAAAATTTGAGGAGAAGCTTTGACAGGAATCAATTGGACTCCTTTTCACAACTCGCATTTTAGGAAAGCTATCGTCAAAAATATTCTTAAGAACGTAGAAAAAAAGAGTTCCATGAGGTATTTATGTCTCCTGACATGGAGAAAATGTCAGACCAATCAATCTTTGGGACAGTTTAGATATAAAATCATCTACTGTTTTTTTATTGATTTTTCTCCTCAGAATGGTATCAGTCTTAGAAGAACGAGGAAAGAAGATCTCCGGTAATAAATTTAAGAGCTGATGATCAGAAATGTGATACTCCATTACCCGAGTAGTTCCCGGAGCAGTTTGTCATAACATTGTCTATACAAGCACCAGATACATGACGTGTGGGTTCCATGTTTGTAGCCTGTACTCGAACTGCTCCAAGAGAGACAAGAACGCTCGAGAATCCGATCTGGCCTCCGGAAATCAATATTGAAATCTCAGTGATTATTAAACTTATATTTTTACGGCAACATATCTCCAAAATAAGTCGTAGTCAGTGAGAAAAGAAGACACATTACAGAGTGGAGGAGTGTTGGGCCTGTAAATACAAACAATAATCAATTTATTACACTATTAAGATAGCTGAACTGCCGAGCATTCGATAACGTTAGCAACACTGAATGACTTTAGTCAACCTTTCAACACATATGTATGTCAGCTTTGTGGAAAATCGCACTACCACCATGTTTACCGCGTTCTCTACAGAAACTTGAACCAAAGGCTGTAGCCGTCTAATACATATTTACTAAGGCTCATCTTCTGAATCGCCCAATGTTCCGTTATCGCGAGAATATCCGGATTTTGTTCATTCACAAGAATCAAAAGTTTATTTAGGAGATGTACTCAAGGACGGCACATTTTGTTGAATCAAACAAAATGGCGGAAGAATCTGCTTCTTACTGTTTTGGTAATTAACCGGTTTGAAGTATTCTTTTTATTTTTCACCAAGAAATGTCTGCTCTGTATTTTGATGATTGCAAGAAAATGTTGTCCCATTTTAAAATTAAATCGATCGAATAATTATATTCTTTGGCCAAAAATTGGATTCGTAACTTTATCCTTCAAATGAGGTTCCATTCCGATCATGAATGACTGGTGTTTGATCCTTTGTCCTTGTTGGAAGTTTTTTTATAGATATTTCACCAGAGTTAGTTTTCTCTTTTAATATAATCTTCATAATTCTTTTGCAGTTACATGAATCAGGTACTCTATTACAAATAGCCATATTTTCTTTTCTGTTTTTTCATTACCCTTGAATTCATTAGTATTAGCAGCATTTCCCACTCTGTAGTTACGCTTTTTTCTATATTTGACTTGTTTGAAAATTCATCATTATCGTTTTTGTATTTCTTTAAATTAATCTTATCGTTTTCTGTTTAAATTATTGTGTCTATATTTATTTCTGGTTTGTATTCTTTAATATAGATCGGCAACATTCACGCTTTCTTATTTTCGATACATTCTGTGTTTGGGAAATTCCCGCTACTCATCTTCAAATTATCACTTCCATTGAATTGTTTGACTCATTCACGTGTTTACCATTTTGTTCTATTGACTGTTTTTTTATGTTCAACGTTTGGCTTCCTTTACATCTGCTGCAGTATCGATAATTTGTTTCGAACTTTTTAAAAGGTCATAAAATTTGTCGTTCATTTGACATTATTTTCTCATCAGAAACGACAATTTTTTCCTTTAATAAATACAATTTCAATCAAATCAAATTCTTTGACTCAATTCTCTTATTAGCTGCTTCACAAAATTGTTCTCCATTACAAGAACGCCATCATTGGAAGTAGCACTAGGATTTTCGCCATGTTGGATTCCAGAAATCGGATTCATAATTTCATGACGACAAGTCGCACTTTTCGCATTTGCCGCTTGAATTAAACATTTTGGATGAAATAATTGTTCGCATTTCACGCACTTGTTAAAATTTATAACTGCTTTTTTACAGTGTTTACACTCAAATTTAGCATCATTTGGCGAAACGACATCCGTCTCTCCCGCCATCTTCTTTATAAAGAAATAAAAAACTAACTTTTCACAGGTTAAAATAAAAATCTATTGAGTAAACGCGTTTCGTCATAACATTGACTTCATCTCGTACTAAACTATGGTATTACAAAACAATCTATTTATACGAAAATTGAACATAACAGAGGGGTACTTAGAGAAACTAAATAACAATAAGCAATTCATTCTGAGCTATTAGTAGGTACCTACATTGAACAAATTAAGGAGAGGAGAAGGGTTTACTTCAATCTGGTTCGTAACTAAATTTCCGGAATTTTTATATTTATTTATGTATAGGGATTTCCCAACAGTTGGTTTTATGGAGACATTTTCAAATTGTAAATTATATATAATTGTGATTAAAGGTATGGTTTTCTTGAATAAGATGACACGCATAAATTAGAATCAGTTTTCTGCTTAATATAGCTACGTTGGTGTTCGTGCATTCGAGTTTTGAAATTTCACTTGTACTCCTATATAGAATTTTTCACATCGTTCAAGTCGAGTTTATAAACACCAGTACGTCATCTCTATGAATTTTTGATTTGTTCGTTTTAATCAATTTTCCATGCTATTATTGGTTTTATATGAAATTTTGAAATTTTGTTTTGAAAAAACAAGTTCAGGTTTTTCGGAGTTTTGCCCAAGTATGTTAAACTGCTAAATACTTACTTTTTTCGGATATAAGTGGGTAAATTTCTGAAATTGCCATTTTGTATTTTTTCCTCTGAATGAGGCTGGCAATCATATTAGGTGAATACCATTATTTACTGCCAGTTTGTTTAATTATATGCAATTCCTTCCGAAAATTAGCTTCGGACAACGGAATTTTTAAAGTCTATGAATCATACTATGATAAGCCGCTAATTTATGTGAAAGGGTGTAGTATGTGTTTGAAATTGTAATATCTGTATGAATGGGTTATTGAAAAATGGAAAATTCGTGCTTTGTTGCTTTTTCTGGTAATAGTTTAAATCTGAAGTAATTAATAGAATTATTCATTTCAGTTTCTAGAGAAAATTTAATACGAGGGTGTATGGAATTAATATAATATGAAATTATCCAATTGTCTATCTTTACCAGGTAGCAAACAATGACGTCATCAACGTATCTATACCAATAAAGAAAGTTTTACTGCTGAAGTGGTTCATAATAGTTTCTCTAAATTATCCAAAAGATTTCTGATACAGAGGCTTAAACGGATTTCCCCATAATCAAACCTTCCTCATTACTATAACACACGGTTGAAACTGCAATAATATGATCTAAACAAATTTCCAGTAAATGAGTAATATCTGACTGTATAAGTGGATGAACATTATTAGAAATAAGAAAATTTTTGATTAAATTTACAGTTTCATTAGGCGGAGTGCTAGGAAACAGATTGTTCACATCTAAAGAAAATAATTTTGAATTGTGATTTTGATCAACTCGTTTGAATTTTTAATGGCGTACTTGGGTTCAAATTTCGTATATTTCTTAATTACGTCAATCAAAAATTTTTTGATAATTTATATATATATATATATATATATATATATATATATATATTTATATATATATATATAATATATATATTAATTATTATATATATATATATATATATATATACCTATTGGTATTGGTATTGGTAGGTTTGGATGGTGACCGATGCGCTGCGACCTTATTAGATCTATTGTTGCCCCATCTTCTTCTGCTTCTCGATGTGTTCTCGTTTTACAGCAGCCCCTCATAGCCTCAATACCTTCAGGAAAATTTTGGGATTTTAAGGGGTCTATTCGTGGTATTTAATTCTACAGTCAGCTCGGTATGATCCAGTGTGTTCAGTCTTTCATGGTGCACAGCATAGCACTCCATCCGTATATGTAGGTGTTTCTGGACCGTTTCTTGCAGAATCTGCAGGTGCTGTCCCCCTCTAAACCTAGCTTCCTTAGGTGTTCTTTGAGTCTGCATGCCCCGTAAGAAATCCTGTGATTGTCTTTAGACAGTTTTGCTGAGGTTAATCAGTGTCTTCGATCTTGCTCGGTGCACTTTCCGAGGAGATCTTTGGCCTGCTCAGTCCTGGAAGTCTTTGCCAGTATGGGGTTGCTCTCATTACTTCTTCAGCTTTATTGAGTTCTTCTTGGAAGTAAGATTTTCCAAGTCCGCAGAAAGGCTCTGGCCCGTTATAGTGGCGTTGACGCACCCTTTCGTGCCAGTGTCTGCTTGTTCATTACCCTTCACTCCGACGTGCCCCGGCACCCAGAGGAGGATCACTTTGTTGTTCCTGCCAGATCGATTAGTTTGTCTGGCATTCACAAACCCATCTTTGAGTTGATGTTGATAAGAGCTCAACGCTTTGATGGCTGCTTGGCTATCGGAGAGGATCGCAATTTCCTTGTTCCGGTATTTCCTATCGAGGTTGAACCTGAATGCACCTTTCTACGGCGTAAATTTCCGCTTGAAAAATACTAGGGAATGGCCCATGGGTTCTAGTATTTGGTACGAGGCCCAACGACTCCTGCTCCAGTTCCTTCGGGAGTTTTAGACCCGTCCGTATTTACCATATTATGTATTCTTCTCCAGTGCTCGAATGGATTCTATGCTCCATTCCTTCTTTGGTATTTAGTTCGTTCGGGAATAACTTTCTTGAAAACAAATTTCCCTGGAATTTCGTTCAGTTGGAGAGGTCAGCAAGGTGTGGCACTTCCGGTAAGGGTTGAGGCCCATTGTACCGTACTGCCAGCACCTTTGTTAGTCCAAACTTTAGCCAACCTGAGGTTTGCTCCCCAAGCAGTTCTCCTCACCATGATGTGGAGAGGAGTGAGGTCCAGAAATACTCCTAGTTTGGCTGCTGTTGGAGTCGATCTCATTGGCCTCTTATATACAAAGACATGCTAGTCTTTGCACTTTCTCCAAAGCATTCTTGCTGTGGTGAGTTCGGTTCTGCCATACCCACACAGATACTGCTCCGTAGAGTGATCAGTTAGTCCCACTATCATGGTGTACATCCATCGCAGTATTGATGTGTTACAGCCCCACGTCTTTTCCTGCGATGTTCCTGCCACACCATCAGTGATGATTTTTGCCTTGTTACGATTCTTTCTTCTAGTGCAGTGTTCCAAGAGTAGTTTTGAGTTCTAGGGTGAGCCCTAGATTACTTCACAACTTGCTTCCATTCTAAGTCTGGCTCCGATCGAGACGAATAGTCCTTAAGTGCTGAACTTGTTTCTTCTAGTGAAGGTACCACTTGGTTTTGTAGCGTTAATTCTCCAATCCCACCGAGAGGCACCCACCTTCTTTGGTAGTCTTTCTACTCTCTTTCTATGAGTCCCAGAAGGGTTCCTTCGAATTTAACCTTTGGCCAATGATGACTATGCTCGTTCAGCAAGCCCAATGCAAGGACTCCGTTCCCGGTCAGTGTTTCGAGTAATTCGTTTCTCCACTACAAGACTCCCACTCAGAGGTGAAAGTAACCGCCCTCCTTGTGGGCATCCCCTGTTTTACTGATCCGAAACGTGTTTCTCGCCCCACCTCGTTTCGGCCGTTCTTGTACCAATTTGGCACATCCATCTGGATGTGGGTTCTTCCACTCCCTTGTTCCATTAGTGGCTCTTTTTATTGCTTCGTGAGAGGTGTTGTCCAATGCCCCCTCTATGTCTAAAAAGGGGCCGCAAATGGCCATTTCTTTATTACTCAAAGTGATTTCTGGGATGTTTTCAGGTAAGCACATAAAAGAGCAGGTTTCCTGTTTGATCTGCCCGACGCCCTGTACTGCATGCTGCCCGGCGGTGCAATGGGCACCCTCTCCAGTATTCTTGGTTCTAATGTAGTTATCTTTACCATCTTCTCCAGTGTTTCAGTAGGAAGGATGCTGAGACAGATTGGGTCTGAATGACTTCCGCGAGGGTGGGGGTCCTTTCCTTCCTGCCTTGGGGATGAAGGTTACCCGTGCTCTCCTCCAGGTGCCGGTATGGTGCCCGAAAGCGGCCAGACTTAAATCTGGCATGCTTTAAAACTGAACGGCAGTAATTCCGTCTGCCCTTTTTGCCAAAAGGGCCGGAAATATGCCTCAATTCCTCGGTGACTTGAATTAGTTGGAAGGAGTTAATTGCCCATTTCAGCTCTGGGGAGTGCCTATGGTTTTTTCTACTTCCACCGTCTTCTCGTTTGGCCCTGCCTGGTTCTTCCCGTGATCTTCCGGGTTCAAATGGTAGCCTGCCTGCGAAAGTTAGCGTTCTTCCAATAGGATAGAGCTCGTTGCTCTTCATGCCTCTGTTAGGTACCATTGTTTCTTCTAAAGGGACATTTGGTCACTTGCTCTCTGCCCTTGATATGGTTTTGTCAATCTGGCTGCCTCGGGGCTTGACTGTGATGTTGTCTCCACAGAAGCTCCTGAAGCTGTTTCTTTTGCTTTCCTTATTTCTTTATAGATATTTGTCAGCCTTTTCGGTGTATCCCTGCCAGTCTCCGTGCCACTTTGCCTTTTGAATAGCCGGCGACTTCGGATCTTAGATTTGGACAGGTGTTATTCCAACCAGAATGTGCCTACTGTGTGATTTATTTTCTTTATATCGGGCAGCTGGATTCGTAAGCATCCGATGATTGCCCCATTAACTTCCTCTAGGGGTTGCTCAAATTCGATATGATTGTTGCGTCGAACTTGATCTGTTCTAGGTTAACATTTCAGATTTGTGGGTGATTTTTCCCAATCTGTGTTTCTAGATTCCTATGTGAAGATGTTTGTTTACAAGCCCCTCCACGTTAACATAATTGATTCTATGCGGGAGACAAATTGTTTCGTCGTAACCCTCCAGTTCCTATTCATCTCTACTAAGCTCGGCTGCCGAGCGTTAACTTCTAATACTTCTTGTCTAGCCCTAGCTGGTACAAAGGTGGCGGACACATCCCAACATAAGTACGTTAAGGTTAGCCGCGAAGTTATAAATTCTAGCAGTTGCTCACCTCTTGGATTGGTGTCGCGTGCCTGCGCCCAGATGGTGTTGTGCGCTTTGCAATCGCAGCCTAGCGGCAGGGTATATTCCCTCCTGCTACAGTAGTCGGATAGCCTCTGTACTTCCTCTGGTGGTGCTTGCCCGTCTCCGCAAAAGTATCCTGAGGGCTATCCAACTTATGTCGAGGGGTGAGTGGCCCTGTTTGGATCTTGGCCCGCGAACCGGCACAGGTCCCTCAGTCATAAATTCTGAAAAGACAGATATAATTGAATATCGTTCATGATCAGAATGCAAGCTCCTGCGGGGGTTTCACATCTGAATCCCAGATTACCTTACCTCTCTCGTTCGCAGTCCTCTGATCTGCCCCTTTGGACCCAAAGGTTCTTGGAACAACACTACGTCCAAGTTGCCCTGGAACAAACCCCGATTCAGCGCGGCTGGATGCCCCCTTTAGCGTGATGAGTGTTCACGCCTGGCAACTTTTAACTGGGGTAGCCATTGCTACGGAGAGTTGAGTGCTTGCCTCCTGATCGTCCTTGCCAGCATTTGCTTCTTCTTCGCTCGATCACCGCCAGGCTTGCCTGGGGGTGCAGATCTTGTTTCCTCCGGTTGTTTCTGGAGGGTTTCATTTGGAGGAAGAACCTTTTACCGGATTCTTCTCCGAAGGTTATTTCCTTCTCTTACTATTTTTCCCTCTCTGCTTCCCGATGAAGCTCAGGAGTGCGAGAGTGTGCCCAGACGCTCTTGAGCATCCTGGAGTTGCGCGTGACTTCTTCCCGCATTTTGGGTTTTCCTTCTTGTCCATGTAGGTTCCACGAAAAGCTAGGGAATTAAAAAAGTCGACCACCCGGCTAGCCCCGGCACGGCGCGTGGCAAGGCTATACTCGAGGAGGTCGCCCAGTACCTCGAGGCTCCGTTAACGACGGTGCTCTCACCACCGCCATGCAGTCCATAGGCACGGTTCGCATAACCCTTAGATTGGAGGTCGGTCAGCGCCACCTTATTGGATATTCCGTGGTAACCTGCAGTGTGTCCTGTGGAAAGCACACCAGCACTGCAGTCATCGGCTATCCGCCATCTGCCGACGCTCCCAGTAGCCAC